>SZWC01001330.1:0-18434 GCA_023375785.1 Penium margaritaceum
ACACACACACACACACACACACACACACACACACACACACACACACACACACACACACACACACACACACACACACACACACACACACACACACACACACACACACACACACACATGCATGCACTCACGCACGGATGCATGGAGGCACAGAAACTCACACACATGCATCCACATACACACGCACACATGTACTCCCTCTCCCTCCCCCTCCCCTTCCCCCTGCCCCTAAAGGGAAACTAGATGAATCCAATGCGACTATTCTCATGTCAAATGGTGGAGAGACAAGGGAGTAGTGTCCGGGTTAGTGTAGGCAGCCATGGAGATTCGCCATGGCTTCGAGAAAGACTGGGGAGGGTCCTACGGGGTGAGCTCGCTATTCGAGCTCACCTGTTGGCCGGCGAGCGGAGCTTACCGGCACCCATGAAAACCGCGAGGGCAAAAAGCCACTCGGGCCACACATCAACACACTCACCTAAGTTCAGAGCCTATTTAGGTCTGACAAAAGTAGCATCAAGTCACATGGAGGACTAACATAGGCCTGGACACAGCAGCACTAGCAAGCTAGACCAGCAAAGAGGTAAGATCTAGTTGGCTAGTGCGGAGGCACTGGTGGCAGGAGGGAGGTGAGCACGGATGGAGCAGGCAGAGGAGTCGCCAGTGTTGGGGCGTACGCTCACTGTGCGTCGCCTCCACTCTCTGCGTCAGCAGACCCTGCACACTCATGGCCACACCAGAGGGAAAATATGTACAAGAGAGAATTAACACGTCCCCTTGGACATGAGTGTGGCAGTTGTGCAGCCAAGCCGTTGGAGCTGGAGTTGAATAGAGGTAGAGGGAAGGGCTTTGGTGAGAAAATCAGCGAGCTGCTGGTCACCTGGTATGGGATATACTTGCACGATCCCAGCTTCAACTGCTTCACGAAAATTTGATGCTCGACGCTTTATGTGCTTGGTGCGGGGATGCAACACACCATCATTTGCGGCAATGCAGTGTGTGGCGGAGTTGTCGCAGTAGAGAGGGACAACAGAAACATGCAAGCCCAATTCCTCAAGCAACCGTCCTAACCAGATACCCTCACAAGCAGCTTCACCCAGTGCCATGTACTCTGCCTCAGCCACACAGTGTGCCACACATGACTGCTTAGCACTGCGCCATCACACAGCCGTACCCCACACTCAGAACACGTACCCGCCCCTGGTGCGAGCCACTCTGTCGCGTGCATAGTCGCTGTCACAATACCCATCCAGCAGCGGATTTGATGTTGGGGAAAATACCAGGCCAGAGCCAGCCGTGTCCAGCACATAACGAAGTAATTTCAGCAAGGCTTTGTGGTGTGTGCTGCATGGCTGCTGACTGAACTGGGCCAACATTGACAGTGCATGACATGTCAGGGTGTGTAGTGGATGCCAGGTAAGACAGGCTGCCAGTAATCTGTCTGTACAGTGTGGGATCACAGTCAGGTCCGTAACCTGTGGTGTGTGAGTCAAGCAGGTGTGCATAAACATCGGGAATCATGGGAGAGTACTGGCAAGGAAGGTGATGTACAAGATGGTGGAAGCGTGCAGTGAGGTGTGTGATGAACTGTCCTTGATGCAGAATGAGTGTGCGTGCGGATCTGTCGTACTTCTCGATCAGACGGGCTAGGTTGCGCTGCAACTTGAAGACCCACTTCACGTCGATGGCTTTTCGACCAGGTGGGAGAGGAACCAGCTCGAACACTTTGTGTTCGAGGAGAGCGTTAATTTCAGCTGCCATGGCCTTTTCCCATTCCGCAGCATCAGTGTGCCCCCTGGCCTCTGTGAGGGTCAGTGGCTCCACCAGTGTGGAGTCGACCTCAGTGGGACCTGCGGTGTGGTACAACTATCTGTAGTTCACTCGCGGACTATCTCGGAGTTAGCTCCGGACAGGTGCAGGTGGTGATGTCACAACCTGTTCCAGTTCACTGGAATGTTGTTGAGGTTACAGTCCCGGTGGTGAATGTGGTGCACTTGACTCAGTGCGGGTGAGATCTGTGGGAGTGAGAAGATCAGTTGGAATGGGGTCACTCTCTACCGTTCCTTGCTATGCAGCTTTGGAGGGTGGTGTGGATTCACTTGAGACAAACACTGGCACGCCCACCTGCACCTACAGGTGAGCGTGCCACACGTAGTGTGGATAGCGTTCGGGGGCTGTGACAGTTGGTGCCAAAAACCAAACCATACGCATACCATTGTGCTCCATACCCTTGCAGGACGGAGGTCTGTCTTTTCCTTAAACCATCATTCCCAGGGTGTGACTGCCTTAGGTAGTGGGCCTTGTGGGGCACGGTCCCACACCCAAGTAACGTAATTCACTGCTTCCTCCCAGAAGCCAAAGGACAGGCCTGATTCTGTCAGTAATGTGCTCAGAGAGTCACCTAGGGTGCGGTGCCAGCACTCTGCAACTCCATTCTGTTGAGAAGTATATGGTGCAGTGGTCTGATGTTCTATGCCCTTTGCTTTCAGTGCGGCAGTCAGAGCACCCATGAACTCACCACCATGGTCAGTTCGCAGTTTCAGCAGCTTGCACTTGGTCTGCCGTTCGGCAAGTGCGATCCACTCAATGATCGCCTGTTGTGCATCTGCTTTGGTTTGAAGCAGGAAGGCCCATAGCAGGAACTGGCTGTAGTCATCAGTTAGTGTCAGTACATACTGTGATCCGTATTGGACGGATGGATTGGGCATGGGTCCAGTTAGGTCAACGTGGACCAGATTGAAGGGGGCCTTGCTTTCAGTCGTGCATTTTGGGAAGACTTGCCTGTGGGCCTTTCCCTCATGGCACTCAAGGCAGGTGTCCGATTTCAGTCCGTGGGGGCAGTCTTCTGGATGCAGACCTCGTGCAGTTGTGTGTTTGAGCATGTCTTCAATCAGGTCTGTGTGGACATGCGCTAGACGACGGTGAAGTAGTTCAGTGTGCTTTGGGTCAGTGGCCGTTATGACATGTGCCTGTGATCGGTGTGAGTCCATGGTGACAAGTGGGAAGAGTGTCAGACAATAAAGCATCTCAGCATGTAGCGGCCCATCAACCAGCAGAGCACCAGTCGCATCAAACAAAGTGCATAGTTGCTTCTGCATAACAGAGGCCATACTGGCTTGGCAGCCGAGCTGACCACCAGACAGAAAATTCACTCTTAGTCTGGGTATGTACAGGAAGACCATCAGCCAAACCACCCCCCAAGGTGCCTGCAGTGCCACAGTCCCCACTCCCTCGACATCAAGCACTTCCCCAAACCCTGTCTTCACCCCTTCTACATCTGGTGCAGCATAAAAAGAGGCAAAAAGCTGGCCATGCGGTGACATGTGATATAAAGCAACATTCTCATACAGCCATTTGTGCATGGGGAGTGCATGCGAGGTAGTGATATGTATGTGCCCAAGCCGCTGTCCTGGCAGCTGCAGTGCAACTGTAGGCTCTGGTGTCTGGATCTCCATAGGGGCGGTCCAGCCTATGGGTGGTGCTACTGTCGTGGGCTGCTCCTCATGGACTTGTACGGTAGGGAGTCCGTCTTCCAGCAAACATCCACGCGTCCGTTAAAAATCCGCCAGGGTGATCGCAAGCTTGCCGATTACCTCCAGGACCAGGATAACACCTTCGAAAAAATCACCGATGAGGATCGCCACCCCATGTGGTACATCGTGGAATGGCTCACCAACGGCCTTTCTGACGAGTACCTTGTTTGTGCTTGAACACTGGACACCCGAGGTAAGCCTTGGACCAGTTATATGAGCTGCGTGACTTCATTCTTGTGAAGTACAACTCCATGCCAACCGAGTATAGAGTGAACACACGTCATGTCCAGCATCACCAGCAGGAAGACAACAAGCACCAACACTCTCCCCAATGTGGTGAGCGTAAGCTCCCTCGGCATGGGTCGGACAACCACAAACCCTCTAAGCTGTAGGATAGCTATAAAGAGCGTGCGGATTGCAAGGCGAAGACAGGAACCCTCATGTGCTACTATTATGGAAATACTATACATTATGCGTCTGAATGTCATACGTACCAAAAGGATCATACTGGTGGAAACACCAATGAATACGGTGAAGAAAAACAGGATAAGGGACAAGGGAACCGCCAGAACGCCGAGGAGGTCAATAGTGGTCGGGGACCAACAGGCCGCGGGAAGGGTTTTTGAATCCCCTAGTGGTCGGTAGTGGAAAACCACTAGGGACTGTGGCTAGGAGATCCTTGGATGTTGAACGCGCTTTCATGTTCCAAGATGATGATGTAAAACAGTTGGAACGACTCACTGGGGCTTTTTTTGTGTTGTTTTCTACTCCTCCATGAGCAATGACTCTATATATCTCCCTTGCCATTGTCCACTCTTGCATCTCATCGATGATGAATGCTTGCAAGATTGCACTTGCTTGATCATAACCACACAAAAGGGAGCAAAGAAAGTGCTTGAGTTCGCAAATATAGTCCACAAGATGAACTCGCTCACGCAAGTGACTGATGCAGTTCCAATTTTTGTGGGTCTCAAGAAAGAACTCTTCAATGGATGTTAACTCTTGTGTGATGTAAACAAAGGACACCAGATCTGGGAGCAAGTGGATGACTCTGTTGAGCTAAATCGTAGCAGAGAGCACTTCCGCGTGTACCACTTGTAGGCCAGGCCTCCAAAGAGCTTGTTCACACGCTCCTCACATGCAAATATGACAATGTAATTTGCAGGTCATATGGCTGGGGTACGCATGCAAGTCCTAGTTGACACATGCACTGATGATGAGTTCATTAGTGCTTCTTGTGTGGAACAACTAGGATTGAAATGCAGGTCTTGTAAGGGAAAAGTCACCTTTGGTGACGACCGTGAGGTCAATGTACTCGGCACATGTTGGGCAAGGCTCAAGCTAAGAACTATCACAACAATCAACTTCATTGTCATTGACTTGACAGATTATTTTGACGTTGTTTTGGGTAATCCTTGGCTTAATGAGCACAAGGCCAACATGAGTTGGGTCACAAAGACGCTCACTATAAAAAAATGCATGCGTTCCATCACGCTTTCACCTATGGATCGCTCAAAACCCTCTCACAAGAGTGAACAATCCGTCTTTATAGCACTTCAAGTAAAGTTATACTTGTGTAAAGGGCACAATGTGTTCCTAGCGTAACTTCCTAAGGTCGATGACGACGATCCACTGTAGTGCTCGAGTGATGTCAGCTCTCTCCTTGAAGAGTTTTCTGACGTTTTTGGCCCACTCCCGGATGGCCAACCGCCAGAACGGAATATTGGTAATATGATCCCTCTCGAGCTAGGAGCAAGGCCATTGTTTCGGCCCATGTATCACCTTAGCCTTGCTAAGCGTGAAGAAGTCGAAAGACAGATCAATGAATACTTGGCCAAGGGATGGATTGAACAAAGTAGCTCTCCATTCAGAGCTCCCATCCTATTTTTCAACAAGAAGGATGGAGGTTTGTGTATGTGTATTCACTACCGTCCGTTAAACGGATTGGCAGCTAAAAACCGTCACCCCTTTCCAAGGATCAAGGATCTCTTTGACCAACTTCAAGGTGCAAAAGTTTTCTCGTTCCTTGATCTGGCTCAAGGATATCACCAAATTCTGATTACTGAAGAAGATGTTCCCAAAACTGCGTTTTGTATGCACCTGGGACATTATCAGTTCCGAGTGCTGAGGTTTGGTCTTAACAACAACCCAACGATGTTTCAAGCCACAATGAATCACATTTTCCGTGACCACTTGGGCAAAAATGTCTTGGTATACCTTGATGATATCCTGGTTTTCTCAAAGAATCATGAGGAGCATGTACAACATCTACGTCCCGTACTCAAGATCCTCCGCAAGGAGAAGTTCTTTGCCAAGATGGAAAAGTGTGCTTTTGTACAACCTCAGATGTAGTACTTGGGTTTCATTGTTGGCAGTGAAGGAACCCGAGTGGATCCTTGCAAAGTGCAAGCTATTGTGGACTGGCCTAAGCTATCCAATGTGAACAAATGACGAACCTTCCTAGGCTTAGCAAATTACTGTCGTCGCTTTATGCAAGGCTACTCTAGCCTTGTGTCCCCCCTCACAACTCTTACATGTACAGACATGAAATGGTCATGGTCTGATAAGTGTGAGTATGAATTTGTGTGTGTAAAAAAAAATCTGAAATTTGCACCTGTGCTTGTACTCCCGAATCCCAAAAAATCATACGAGGTGCTCTTTGATGCATCTATCATCGGGATATGGGCAGTCCTTATGCAAGAAGGTGTATATGAGAGCCGTTAACTCTCAGGTGCTGAGACTCGCCACACCATAGGTGACCAGGAGTTACTTGTAATAGTACATGCCTTGAAGGTTTAGCGTTGCTACCTAGAAAGTGCCAAGGGTGGATTCACAGTGGTTACAGAATACAATCCCCTCGTATTCTTTCAGTTGCAACCTAACCTTTCTCGGCGACAAGCTCATTGGAGTGAGTACTTGAGATTCCACTTTCAGTGGGAATATCAACCCGGTCGTACAAATGTGGCGGACTCGTTGAGTCACACTCCGGTCAACGCGGTTCTCATCACTCTTCAAGCGCGATCCTTTTGCAAGAACGATGTAGAAGAGTAGGATGTGCCCATGCCTGATAACCCCCTACGTCAACCACCAAAACCGACGGCGCATTTTACGTCGTTCTTACAACGTATCCGCATGGGATACTTTGATGACCCATGGTTTGACCAGGGCATCATTGACTGATACGACTTGGTGGAAGCCTCTGGTCTCCACTGGAAGGGCAAATTTGTGGTTATACCCAACTCCGAAAAGCTACAGGATGAGATCCTATTTAACTTCCATAACCCAGCAACAGCTGGCCACCTTGGTGTAGCAAAAACTGGAAAGGCTCTCTCAGCGTATTATTGATGGCCTGGATGATCATGCAACGTACGCAAGTACATCCAAGCATGTGACGTGCATCTGTAACAATTCAAGAAACAAGGCACCAGCAGGGTTGCTGAAGCCCCTCCCAGTGCCTAACTCCTCGTGGGAAGAAGTGAGCATGGATTTCATCATTGACTTACCGGAGACACCTCGTGGCCATGATCCTATCCTCATGGTGGTCAAATCTTTGACCAAGATGGCGTATTTCATGCCCACAACCATGCATGTCACTGCGAAGGAATGGCACGCATCTTTAGGGACATTGTTGTTTGACAACATGAACTGCTGTTACACATTACCTCTGATCGAGACGTACGGTTTTCAAGTAAATTCTGGCAAGCTATTGGTGAGATCTTTGGCTTTCGTCAAAAGATGTCCACTGTTGTCCATCCACAAACGGATGGACAGACTGAACCGATGAACCGAACTCTGGAGCAGATACTCCGTATGCATGTGGATCCTTTGATGGATGACTTGGATGAGTTTCTCAGTCCGGCAGAGTTTGCCTACATCAACTCTGTTCATAAATCCATGAAGTTGACACCGTTCTTTGTGAACTAGGTCGGCATCCGATGGTACCCATCTCCTTGGTGAGGCATAGGGGTGGCTGGAATCGGGTACCCTCCGCTGAGGCCTTTGCCGATCGCATGGAAACTCTTCGTTGAAAAACACGTGAGTACCTTCATGCATCGAAGTAGCACCAAAAGGCCTATACCGATGCTGGTCGCCGTGACATCACATTTTCTGTCGGTGACAAGGTAATTTTGAGCACAAAGAACATGCATCTCAAGATGCCTGGAGTAAGGAAAATCCTCCCTAAGTGGGTAGGACCATTCAAGGTCACTCACAAGATTGGTGAGGTTGCTTACCGTATTGCTCTTCGAAAGGTCATGAAGATCCATGACGTATTTCATGTCAGTCTTCTTGCACCTTATGCAGCATCAGGAACGGTTCAGCCACCGCCCTTAGTGCTCGCAAGTGACAGTCAGTACGAGGTACATGGGCTCCTCCAACACCGCAAACGTACATGCGGTAAATGTGTTGTGAAGAAATACCTCGTGAGCTGGGCCGGTTGTGGACCTGAACACAACAGTTGGGAGCCTGAGAGTCGTGTCCCAGCCACCATGATCAAGGACTAATGGCAAGACCAGGCTGCTCGCTTTTGCACCCATGCCCCCGAGGGTACCACCCTGGCACAAGCCCTACGTAGGGAACCTTCACCTGTCAGAGTACAGATAAGAGCACAATGACAGCGATCTCGGACGCATGGGGATGCCGAGGCTGATGGTCGCAAGGGCACTCCTCGTAAGAGGGAGAGGAAGCATTAGCCGTGAAAACATTTTATGTGAACTTGGCTGATCTATGTATGATCTTGTACTAGACCCTCTTAAACGGAGGACGGTTCAAAGTAGAGGGGGAGGAATGTAACAAACCTGGCAAGAGATATGCTACTTTGTTACGCTGCCTAGATCGGCGCCTTAAATCCTAAAAGGTCGGCCGCATCCTTTGCCAGAAGAATTGGGATCTGGACGGCGAGGAGGATTCCTCGCCGACCAATCCTGCAAACTGGAAGCTTTACAGAAGCTTCTAGTTTGCAAGAGGGCGACCGGATAGTGCCTCGCACTAACCGACCGCCGATCGAGGTCTTGCGACCTCCAGTGGCGGAACGCAAGCCCATCGTGAATATTCGCTATGGGCTGCGCAGGGCCCACGCTGTCGCATTGGGCATGACCCAATGCGACATTGCAAGGGGTCCCCACCCATCAAGGGGCCCCTCACGAGGCCCATTGCCATGACGAGGGGGCTTGCGAGGAGCCACCGACGGGTGTTCGGATGGGATCACCCCACCGAATGCCACCTCCACCCGGTGGCGTGGCGAACACGTTTCTATAAATGTGTTAGCCACGCCATCGGACGAGGAGCGTCGAATGGTGGAAAAATACCCTCGCACGTGCGGAGATATTTTCCACCACCTCCCCATCCTTAACCACGATGGAAACCTAGGATTTCTACGTGGACTACATAATAGAGTTAAATGAGTTGACTCGACAAGAGAAATGAATTTAGTCGAGCCGCTTCAACCTGCCGACAAAATGGATGGATAATTTGATATCCTCCATCCTCCCTCTTGCATTGCCCTATGACAAGAATGGACTGTGCACCCTGACCTTGGCTGGGGCATACGAGTGAGAGGATTCATTCATGAGAGACTTCACGGCGAAGTTAAAATCCATAGCCAAACAGTGTGATTGTGATGAGCAATCGGGTCCCGAGGGCTCACTCACCAATAAATGCTCACACCCCGTTTCACCTGTCGTGTTACACTAACGTATCCTCTGAAAAACTGGGTCAACTGCCGGAGTCCTCAAAACCGGCCAGTCCATGTCACGCAAACAACTGAAATTCCGGTATTGCAAAAAACTTGTCCGCGGGGCACTTCAATGTCCCATCGAGGTGGTCCATGGTGGAACGACCAATGTCATCACATCACATTGAACATCAAGATTAATGTAGGTACATGGCCACAACCACACAACCCGACATCGCATTCGCCGTCAACCTCTTTGCACAATTCTCGTGGTGTCCTCGGATGAGAGCCCTTCACGCGGTTGTGCGAGTGGTATAGTTTGTGATTTCCACATAGTATCTTGGACATTAGTGTTTGGTGGTAGTCGACGGCTACACAGACAGTGACTAGGCCTGGAGCCCTAATGGGTGCAGTCAAACAAGCGAAATGTTCGTACTGGGTGGAAATTTTGTGTCATGGCACAGCGAAAAGTAGGGATGCATCACACGTAGCTCATTAGAGACTGATTATGTCGCACTAGGGGCTCGGGCTGCTGAGGCTATGTGGTAGTAGCGTCTGTTCCATGATTTGTGCAAGTCTCTATCTTGCTTGTTCTATAATGTGACAATCGGTTTTTTCCATTGCGGAGAACTCTAGTATACCGTACTACCACAATTATTTGAAAGAGATATAATTCTGATCATTTCCAAACCGGACATTTACCCCTCCTGGGTACTTTTGTAACGGTTGTTTATTAGTCCTAAATCAGTGTCAACTAGATTTAGGGGGAAAATCCTTCTCGAGTCAGTTCTCATTTTGTCGGCCACCAAAAGAGCGAAGGTTGTTGACCAACGCACAACCCACTACAAGCGCTCACGAGGGTAACCCCACCTCAAAGCGTAGATTTTGTGTAGGCATCAGTAAGGGCCACACAGGGGAGGCTGTCGATTTCCTCGCTTGAGGTCGAGCGAGTGAATTGGGCCCAAACGTAAGTCCCATTCAAGATTTTTACGCCCGAGGACATGACACGGCTGACTCTTTTTCTATTTTTCAGTGGGTGTGAACACATTGGGGGCACTTCCAAAACTGTCCAAAATCCAGTCCCGGTACTTCAAATTATCCAGGAAAAAAAACACCTGCCCAAGAACACTTTTGATTAATTTCGATAATACGGTATTTTGTGCACACACCAAAGCACATTGTTGTTGAGGATCATTCAGAGCGTGATCTTGTGGAAGGACAGGCGATCTTCGACATCAGGGTCGGCACCGACATGCAGCAGGCAAACTTCATGACCAAGGCACCAGCACGCGGAAAGTTCATGGTGGCCATTTGTTTTGTTGGCCTTCGTCCTTTGTCGGAGGGTGGCTAAGAGTGGGATGTGTGCATATTTAATGTTGAGCATCTCGTTGCGCACTTGTCTCGGTTTTACAAGCGTATGGACATGCTTCTCATCAGGGAGTGTTGTAATGTGAGCCAATCCATTTATTTATACGAGTTACTGTGACCACTGGGTCATGCTACTGCACATCTGTGATGTGGACCCAGCAGGCGCCGGAGCACCGACAGGTGGTGTTCCCACCTACTAGCAACTGCCAGACAGCTGCTACGGCGTCTGGGGTGCTTGTTGGGACACTTTATAACTTTCTTGTAGTGTCTAAAGTTTTCGCTGTGGACTGGCTTTTGAGCCTGATTTGCATGTCCTCTGACCAATGCCGGACCCATGCGTGTGACCAGTCATAGCATCGAGCTCAAGATTATTCATGTATAGTTTCATACAATACGGCCAAAACAGTTTGTTGGTCAGTTTTAGGAAGTAAAAAACAACATTGTTGCGAGTGTCACTCGCCGTGTGTCGCGACGTGTATTTACTCGCTTTGCTTGTCAGTTGCCAAAACCTTATAACCTCCAAAGCTATTGGAGGTTCTAAGGCTTTCCACATATCCCTAGCCTAACCGTTCCTATCACTTGTACCTTTTTGCTTGCTAGTGGGCCAGCAGACTGAAAAGTGTCGCCACGTCAGTTGCAGCAAGGCGAGGAAGCTTCCGAGAAATTTTCCAACGTGGTTGGTGGCCAACGACAAAATGCTAGAGATATCGCGGTCAGAGACAATTGGAAATATTTTAGGACATGCAGGCCCATGCAAAGATGAACATGAGCTCTGTGTGTGAGTGCGATGCAAGACGGCAAGAATTTGGCTAAGTCTGGAACGCTGAATATAAACGAACAAGGAGAGTTTACAAATGAGTCCCTAGCGGGCTTATATAGGGGCCCCGTCACCCCTGCTGAACCCAAATGAGTCAACAGGGAGAACACACTGCATACACCATGAGAGCAACAAAGGTGCTCTCCTCGAGGCACCGGAACATCTCTCCGAGTGCCTGAGTCTCGACACCGAGAAAATATGAGCAGTGCCAAAAAATCTCGGAATCAACGTCCAGACATCACAGACAGCTTTTCGAACATCGGAAGCCTCACAACAGCCATCAGGTCTCCTCGTCGCATTGGTACAGTCCACCGGGTGCGCAGGTCTCAACCCACTGAGAAAACTCTCCTACCTCCTGACAAGCCCACATGGCTGCTGGAACACATCGACCGCATCTCGCCGGCATTGTCATAGGTTCTAGAGAAGTCTCGGTGCAATCCGGAGGCCCGTCGTGTTGTCACGCCCTCCTCTACCATATACCCCGAATGTGGGTATATCGGTAAACCAGAGGTGTCGGTTGTGACGGGTGGAAGCCACACAAACCAACACTCCCCCTGGCTGACATAGTCGTCCACGCTAGAACAAATGAACAAAGGCATGGACCAACAACGTATGCCAAACCACAATATGCACCAGGAAACCACACACACACACCTCTGCTACCCACCTAAGGTCTCCCTAGACACTGGCACATGCTACCAAGTGTCTGGGACTTGACCATGAGAGGAGTGATGCACACGTGCACAAACCAGTGTAATGCACATCACACACATGTCAGGCAACAAGCGGGTCTCCTCGTGACACTAGCGGTACCAGTGCCCGGGTCTAGACCGCTACGAGCAATCCAACACAACAGCATCATCATCTAAACACAAGATCATGGGAGGATCTCCTCGTAACACGGGTGCAACTCACCATGTGTCCGGGTCTCGACGCCTAGGAGCGACCCAGCTCGAATACACATGCCACACGCAGTATGGACACAGACCAAGACACACGATCACATGGTCTCCTCGTGACACTGGTACAGCCCACCAAGTATCCGGGTCTCGACCAACAGTGTGCTACCGTCCACATGTAGTTGTGCAGGCATGTAGCATGAGCCACACGCCGGATGCTATAGATGCTCATAGCAGAGCATGGACCTCGCCATGCATCTCCCATGACGTCGCGTCAGGTCGAGGTCCACACAACACTCCCCCTGGGCAGATGAACCTGGTAAAGATGTCCTCGATGGAGATGCTGATGTCGTAGCTGAATAGATCCTGGGCGATGAGTCATGTGGTGTGTCTGTCATGTAGAGATAGCTCCCCCTGTCACATGCGAGTCGGCTCCCGCCCTCAAAGACGAAGTGGTGTCTCCGGCTACAACTCCTCATGTCACTGCAGTATCACCTGGAATGTACCAGTCCTCACATGACTTCCAAGGGTCTCAACTCATAGTCTCTCTGCTCTACCGCGATGCACATGTGTATGAAGGAGGAAAGGGAATGGGCGAGCAGCACGCAAGCATGGATGAAGTGGCGGAGCTGGCCTCCGAGGCGGGATAGAGCACCCTAAGGCACAGAAGTGTACCACCGGAAGAGGAGAGCTGGGGCAACGAACCGGATCACCACTCGTGGATGAAGATGATGATGGGGCAGGTGAGTCCGGTGGATGAAGGTGCATGATGGCAGTAGTAGAAGAAGGAGGAGCGATGATGGGGTCGAAAGGAGGGAGGATGGCGGAAGCCGAAGGCACGCTCACCTCTCCTATGACAGTGTCTCCAACGGACGTCATACTCGGAGCTCGTACAAGATCCTCCCCGAGTATAGGTGTGCCAGATGTTGCTGGCGGAAGGCTCCTACCGATAGCAGTGATGCTCCCCTCCTCTGAGAATTGCTCACGCACTGCCATCATCTCCCGCTGTAGCATGACTACATGCTCCTGCCGATCAGCATAATCTGCCTCAGACATGTCGAGGTGGCCCATGTCGACCTGGTGTAGGATAAATTCTGCCTCATTGGATACTGCACATGCAGAATGCACAATTCGTGAGTACAGTGCCATCTGCATCTCTATTGCTGAAGACGATGGAACTGGTGCTGCTGCATCCTCCTGGGGGTCAACCAAGCTCATTATGTGCGGAGACGCTAGAACATCGGATGCAGCTGCAGGTGTCTCATCCACATCCCAGCTCGTGTCTGTCATGCGAGGAGTGAGGGGTCGCATGCCGAGAGAGAAGGAGAAGGAGGAGTCGTCAGAGTCTGTGGAGCATGTGGAAATGTCGTCCGTACATCGATGTGATCAGTAGGGTCACCAACAGGTGAAAACGAGGGGGCAGAACTCAGCTCCTGCTGATGAGGTGAGTCCATCCGTGTGTACGAATCTGCTCTAGTGTCCTCGACTGTCGCCGTAGTGGACACAGGTGTGCAGGACTCTAGTTCGACAGTGCCTGTCAAGGCGAAGAACAAGCGTAACTGGCGCTCACGCACTGTCTCGCCGGGAAGGCAGGTCGCTGCAACCTGCTCGATGATAGAGTGAGGACCACCATCTGACTCCGTCATGTATGTCGCTGCTCCGTCGTGTATATGGGAACCCAGAGACTCAGGGAACATGGATGACTCCTCACGCTCAAACTGGTCCTCAGGTAGCGCAGATGACACGGTGAAGCCTGTTGAGACTGCTGCAGCACGTGTCCCAATAACACCTCTCAGAACTGCTGCTCTCAAGAATGCCTCAACCTCTAAAAGGTCAGCCGGCCGACTCTGTTCATGTACTACGACTGTTGTCGTACTGGTGTGAATCTCGTGCGCCAACGCCTCCGGAGATCCGTATGGGGCATCCCGATCCACACGATACTCGTGTGCCACCGCCAGGCCACCACCGGTCAGAGTCGCGAGTGGCACCGCCCAAGCACGCGGCACCTGCACTCCTCCTGATGCAACCTGCTGCTGCAGAACGTCCGGCTCCTGCCCCAGCGTAGATGTCGAACTCGATGACATACATGTCTCAAGCCGTGCAACCTCCGCCGGACTGGTGTGAGCCTGCTGTACACACTCTCCCAAAAGTCCGGTAGACGCATCCCGATCCATACGGGACTCCTGTGCCGCCGCTGGGCCTTCACCAGTCGGAGCCACGAGTGGCACCACCCAAGGACATCGTGTCTGCGCTCCTCTTGATGTAACATGCTGATGCGGAAGATCTGGATCTAGCCTGGACGTGGAATTCGAGCTTGATGACACGGAAGTCTCCACCATGAACGCCATGTCGGGTTCGGACTCCACACCATGTGCTGTCACCGTATTATCTGAGTCTGCTTGAGCTGACGCTCGGGCACCACGGCTCGGCGTGAGTGCGGATCCTGTCGCTACGGTCACATCAGGCAATGCGCTGTGACCACACTCCCCCTCGACAGGTATAGCAACGGAGGCCAAGGAGGTGGAGGATTTATCAAAACCGGCACGAGCACGGCGTGCGGAGCACTGACGCCGACGTCGCGGGGTCACTCGACTGGAATGAATGCATGAAGACATGTCATCGCGAGGTGGCGTCGTGGTCACAACAGAGTGGAGGATCGAAAGGATGGTGGCAGCCTGGGACTCGCTGGCAGGTGGAGCTGAAGGTACACCGTCGGATGAGGAAGGAGGAGAGGATGAAGGAGATGAGATAAAGGAGGCCGTCGACGAACGAGGAGAAGAAGCATGCTCGGTGACAACGAGGTCACAAAGCCGCTGCACCATCTGCCTCAGGTCGTGGATCTCGGCGAATATGGTCGCCAGAGGTCCAGCTAGGGGATCTACCAATGTTGGCAGATCCGCATGCTGTGGAGGATGCATGCTCGGACAAGGCCGAAGCCAAGGTGGATGCCAGCGGGGAGGGCACGTCTAACAACGACGCCAACCATGATGTCCATGACCACAGTAGTTACAGGCGAACGCGGAGGGCGCCTGCTCAGATGTCCGCACACTCATCTCGTGCGCTGGACGATGGATAGGTACCAAGGGCACCTACTCCCGGTGGTAAACACCAAGCCACGAGAGAGAATGAGGCCAGTAGGTACTGTCACTCCCAGAGGTCACGGCGTCCGGGTCAGCAAACGTGACCAGACGGGACGAGTTGCACGACCACAGCACGCCCGGAGACTAGAGTCTCACTAACTGTGGCTACTAATGCTGTTGCTACTAATAGAGCAAAGACTAATCCAAGACGAGAAGTGGTGGCGGCTGCAGGTGTGGCTGCTGCTTCAAGTTGTAGATGACCAAGCCATCGGAGATGGAAAGACTCAAATCCGCCGTCGATCCTACGGAGTGATGTGCGCGCACCAATCCACGGGCCCCAGGAAGACGCCGGTCTAGGACACGTCTCGAAGCGGAGATCGCCGCCGACACACAATCCGCTATTGGCTGAGAAGGCGAAAAAGCAAGCGCTAGCGCAGTCGCCGTACTATGTAGTCGTTGTAACTCCGCCCGATACTTCTACTGCTGCTATGAAAAATGCTGCTGCTGTGGCGGTAGTAGTTGGATGATTCCCCTTTTTTTGGTTTTTTTTTTTGGCCCTCAGCCACCCCGTTTTTTTATTCTCTATCTCGCTCTCCCCTCCTCTCGCCCCCACCCCCGTCCCTCCTTTTTTTCTTCTTTCTGCTCACCCTGTGTTTGACCGTCACCCGGTTCTGGATTGCCCCCGAGAAAGGGAGCAGGTCAGGATTGGGGGGGGGGGGATAAAAAAACAAGGGGGCGATGTCAGGTCGCCCTCCCCCCTTCGCTCCTTGCTCGCTCGCCAAAAAAGGCGAGCAAGCAAGTGAGCGAGCGAGCGAGTGAGTGAGGCGAGGGGGGGGGGGTCCGCCCCTCCCTCCGTCCGTCGGTTGACGGAGCCGACGGGCCCCTCCGAGGGGCCCCTCGGAGGGGCTCGACGGGGCCCTCCGAGAGCCCCATCGAAAGGAGGGGAGGGGGGCAAAAGGGGCTGACGGCCCCCCCCTCGGAGAAACCCCCTGATGGGGGTCGAGGGGGCCCCTCCGAGGGGCGGGGGCCCTCACAGGAGGGTTACGAGGCCCTCCTGAAGCAGCAGCTACAGCGGCGGGTGCAGCTGCTGTGGTTGCTACTGTTGCTCTTGCTTCCGCCGCTACTGCTGCTGCTACTCTGTGCAGCAACTGCTGCTGCTGCTTGAAGTTGCCGCCGCTGCTGCTGCAGTTGCTTCCGCTGCTGCTTCTACTATTGCTAAACTGTGCAGCAGCTGCTGTTGTTGCTTGCTGCTGCCGCGGCTGCCGCTTGCTGCTGCCGCCGCTACTACTTGCTACTGCATGTTGCTGCTGTTGCCGCTGCTAGTACAGTGGCTGCTGTTGTTGCTATGTGCTGCTGCTAGTGACGTCGCTGTTGCATCGGCTGATGCATTGCTGCAGCTGCTGTTGTTGATGGTCATGTTTCGCCGTAAAGCGGTTGCTCCTACTGCTTTTGCTACCGCCTGTGCAGCTGTTGCGAATGCTAGTGCTGGACGCAGTCGCTAATGTTGCTTTGCGCGGCTTACCATCCCTCCGGCGTTCATATGCAGTCGTTTCGCACTCCCTCACGTTGCTGCCAGCGTGGCGCCACGTGGCGCGTTCTCTTCGCGTTCCGCCCAGTGCTGCTACCTCTGTTGCTCACACGCCCCCCTGTGCTCTGATACCAAATTGGAAATATTTTAGGGCATGCAGGCCCATGCAAAAATGAACATGAGCTCTGTGTGTGAGTGCAATGCAAGACGGCAAGAATTTGGCTAAGTTTGAAACGCTGAACATAAAAGAACGAGGAGAGTTTACAAATGAGCCCCTAGCGGGCTTATATAGGGGCGCCGGCAGCTAGCCGCACCAGGCCTCGTCACCCCTCCTGAACCCAAACGAGTCAACAGGGAGAACACACTGCATACACCATGAGAGCAACAAAGGTGGTCTCCTCGAGGCACCGGAACAGCTCTCCGAGTGCCCGGGTCTCGACAACCGAAAAAAATATGAGCAGTGCCAAAAAATCTCGGAATCAACGTCCAGAAATCACAGGCGGTTTCCCGAACATCGGAAGCCCCACAACAGCCATCGGGTCTCCTCGTCGCACCGGTAAAGTCCACCGGGTGTGCGGGTCTCAACCCACCGAGAAAACTCTCCTACCTCCTGACAAGCCCATATGGCTGCCGAAACACATCGACCGCGTCTCGCCGGCGTTGTCGTAGGTGCTGGAGAAGTCTCGGTGTAGTCCGGAGGCCCGTCGTGTCGTCACGCCCTCCTCTACCATATACCCCGAATGTGGGTGTATCGGTAAACCAGCGGTGTCGGACGTGATGGGTGGAAGCCACACAAACCAACAGAGACATCCCCCGTGAACATTACGATTTGACACACGTGGGAATTCTTGTTTGTGGATTCCGGCACATGGTGATTGCTCTCCTACGATCTTACACACGGTGATTGTATCTCCGCGGAACATTCTATCAACCACTCGAGCATGCTTTAAAAAAATCTTGCGGCATGCCCCAATTCCCCATGATGCAAGGTGCAAGGCATCCTGCATCATGAAAAGTGCAACAACGCTGAGGCATGCTACGCTGACAACTCAGCGTGAAGCAATGAGTAGAGTGGTTGCATTTACTATCCAAGGCATATCACAACAACAGTTGCGGCAAGCCAGTTGGGAAACCGATGGTTGCTTTTCCCTCGTGAGAAACTGCTAGGAAGCTTCCTAGCCTTGCTGCTGCTGACGTGGCGACACTGTCCAGTCAGCTGACGCACTAGCAAGCAGGCAGGTGCAAGAAACAGCAAGGATCAGGCTAGGGAGACGCGCAAAGTCTCATAAGCTTCAATAGCTTAGTAAATGCAGAGAGAGATGACAACTGACAGGTCCAGGGCATAAATACCTGCCGCGGCGCACGGCGGGTGTCGCACGCGGCAGTCCAAGAGCTGTCCTAAAACCGGCCCAAAACCACTGTTTTGGCCGTAACTCTGCGCACACATGTCAGAATCCTACGCCGTCTGAACCTAGACGTGCAGAATCAAAAGACGCACGCAACGACTGGTCACATGCATGCATCCATCGACTGACAGCGAGTAT
>SZWC01001330.1:38354-51723 GCA_023375785.1 Penium margaritaceum
GGGGGGGGGGGGGGGGCTTTCTCCATATGAGGGGAGGTAATTTTCAAGATTTTTGGGTTTTTTTTTTTTTGGTGAGCCTAAACACCCTTCTTCAACAAAACATGTGCAAAGCTTGCTTGTTGCCTTGGCCAATGAAGCAACTATGTTAATTGTGGGGAAGTAGTTGACAATAACTAAAGCAGCCAGCAGAAAAGAACAATGTGAGTTTCAAATGCCTTATCCTGCCTTGAATTGGATTTTCATCCTGAATTTCACCAGTATGGGCGTGTCATTGTTAGACCTAAGGATCAACTAAGGATCAAGCCAAGACCCTCGAAGTAAGAGACAGGGGCTCATCATATAGAGCAAGGTAACATCTTCCTCCTGTAAAATGGAAGCTTGTGAGCTCTTCTTCGCTTGAGCTATCACGTGGGCAAAAACGTAAAATGGGGTGGTGGTCATGTGCCCTTGCGTACGCGTTGTTTTTGTTTGATCAAATTGAATTCGTTAATCATTTTTCTTGTACGTAAGGTTCCCTTCCTCATCTGCACAATGGAATCCACCAAGGGTACTTGAAAACCCATAAAAAAACCTTCGGACAGTTCACAAAAAGGTAAGCTAACACATGCATTCGTCCATTTAGAATGCCTTCGCCTTCTTGCATGGCGAGTATGCTCACTTGAATATGTTCAAACACACGCTCACATGTTTTCCATCCTATTGGAAGCAATGTGAAACATATGGGCTTTCAAAAGGCTACGGAATAGCCCAGCACAAAGCTAGGCCATAGCTTGGAAGCGAATTCAGTCAACCTAAGAAGAGTTCACGTTGATTAGGTGCTTGAATGGACAAAGAAAAAAATTATATGCTAATGTAAGAAACACGATGGTTTTTCTACCAAGTACACCAGGAAAGCTGCCTTAAAACCTCCCTTAAGGACATCTCTATATCTCTAACGCTAACACTCTTGGTCCACCCTTGCCACTTTTTCTTCTCATACCATACCCTCGTCAATCGCCTTAAATGGCACCTTCCTTTGATGTTGGCGCATAAGGGTGACTGACCGTCATATTGGAGCCTAGTAAGAGCCACTGAATGTCGGCATTGCCTACATATATAGGGGGATTGTTCCGAGTCGTGATGTTTTGACAAGGGCCAAATATCTCGCTTACCCATAAACCACAAAGTGTGACTCTAATCCGTCCAGCACCGGCAAAAAAAACCCAAAAAGCCCAGGCCAAAATCATGCTCGCTCGCGGCATGCGTCGATGGACGAGCAAAAAAAACGAGACATGTCCATCCGGCTAATCTACGGTCAGCGGAGAAGCCCTGATCGCAAACCTCGCCAGCAGTCAATTGACTACTCCTCGATCGACGGCTTGCGAGGTCCGCAACCAGGGAGTTTTGTCGCTGATCTTCGATCGGCCTGAGCCCTCGATCGCGAGGGTGTCTCCGGAAATCTGACCAGTAGCTTAAGGGAGACATGAACAAACGTATCAGGTTTCATCATCAAACCTATGTTTGAAGCAACAAACCCCAGTTTAAACTTATCACATTCATTACTCGAAAGGTTTGGGTTTTTTCTTTTGCTTGGGCACCTGCCGGGCCCCGCGGTAGCGGGACCCGGCAGGTGCTTTTTCGACGTATGAGGAGTCCCGAACTCCCCACAAACGTAACACAAACCTCCACAGACATGGTGCCTCGACATGGATTTTTTCCCCTCTTCGTTGTTACTGGCATGGCAGTCGCGGCGTCAGATGGGTAGTTGGGGTATTTTCTGCTAGACGGTGGGGGGATGAGTTATTTAGTTCCGAGAACTGGATATATGTGACTTGTGCCCTTTTGAAAACTGATGTCAATGAGGGGAAGAAGAAGGGTATACAAGAGTGTTTCCCAAAGCTTCATTGTCAATTTTTCCGATGAATGATTGAACTAACAAGAAGGAGGCTTCAGACAAATAATCACAGGACTGAACGCACTTGGAGTGCATTGCAAGTTTTTGTTACGCAGTACTAGAGAAAAATCCAACAACACCGACAACAATGAATGATCGATGAAGAGAAGCTAGTATTTTGAAGAAGGTGGATCCATTAGCTTTTGCGCAATCTACCGTGCAGTTTAGTCCAAATGCATTTTTTTGTGCAATTCAGGTTGTAAACAGGCTGCATTTCTTAAATCAATAAGATTGAGAGGTCCTCTGTTTTTTTCAGATGAATGAAACCTTTAAACATGATTTCCTTCTCTACTCAATTCCCCCCCCCCTTTACGTACCTTCTTCCTTGCCCGAATCAAGTCTTCTGCCTTAATCAAGCTTAAGTTTCAGTTGAACTTCTCCCTTGATTATAAGATCCTCATACGTTCAACTCTGCTTGGGCACTCATTCTGTCCATACTCTCCCACCACACTCTGGTGGAACCATGGACAGAATCTCCTCATTCCTTACAATCCAATACCCATTACCACTTCATCCTCGATTCATGCAGCTCCATATTTGACTCCCATCTTGTTATCATTGTTGGAAGTAAAAATGAAACCCCGGAATCTGAGCATCCTCACAGTTATGAAGATTTTTCAAGAGGTGTGATACTTGTCAAGATTTGAGGAAGGTGGATGGGTGAATTTGGACTGGAATTGGAGAGGCAAGGCGTGGACGTTGGAATCTGGAATATTTGTGGATATTTGTAGATCATATGGAGAATTACATGAAGATTTCCCTGAACCAACAGTAGGGAAGTAGCCACAAGTGTAGACTTGAGGACCCACAAGGCGCCCGTCCTGGATGCCTTGAGGCTAAGTCTAGAAAATCAGACCTAGAGCTGACTGCTTGTAGAACCACTACCTTGCACTGAAGAAGGCGCAGACCTTTGTAGGAGGTGCCTCCTGAGGTATTGGCCTGTAGTGTCAGGAGGTAGAGTTAATCAAAGGACTTTTATACAGTAGAAGAAGTGTGTATAAAGGGAAGTGGTTCCTTTGGAAGGCGGTAGGAAGGTGCACACTAGAATACAATTTAGTGTGGGTTGAGGTAGAGGTGGATGGGTGGAATGTATTTGGAGGTGGGGGGCTAAGGTGAAAGTGTGTGTGGGGAGTGCATGCGGAGGTGGATGAGTGAACATGTTATTGTGATTAAAATAATACACTAGTGTATGATATATTTTGTTTGAGGTGGAGATGTATAATGGGGGTCTTGTTGGGTGAAAGTGTATATGGGGAGTGAATGTGGAGGTGTATGAATGTGTGACTGTGGTGTAGGTGAAATGTTACACAAATGTACAATATTCTTTTGGTAAGGCTAGTTTTAGGTAGGAGGCGTAGGGTGTGGGGGCTCAAAGTGTATGTAGGGAGTGGACGTGGATGTGTAGGTTAAACTGAGTTAGTTTCACATACTTTTGTACAATAGTACACAATGTTGTGCGGGTTGAGCTAGAGGTAGATGGGTAGAATGTGTGTTGGGGGTGGGGGATTGGGGTGAAAGTGTATATGGGGAGTGCATAAGGAGTTGTTTGAATGAACAAGGTTTTGTGATTAAAAAAGTACACTAGTGTATGGTTTATTTTGTTTGAGCTGGAGATGGATGGACGGGATCTTGTTGGGTGGAAGTGCATGAGGGAAGTGAATGTGGGAGTGTATGAATGTGTGAGTGTGGTGTAGGTGAAATGGTACACAAATGTATAGCATGGTAAGGCCAATCTTAGGTGGTAGGGGGAGGGAGATGGGGGATCAGAGTACAATTGGAGAGTGAATGTGGAGATGTATGTAAAGATGAGTCAGTCTATTGTATACTAGTGTTATAATATTGTATACTAGTGTATAATGTTGTGTGGGTTGAGCTAGAGGTGGATGGGTGGAATGTATACTGGGTGTGGGGTGTTGGGATGAAATTGTATATGGGGAGTGTATATGGAGGTGTATGAGAGAACGAGTTTCTTGTGATTGAAGAAATACACTAGTGTATGGTAAGTTTTGTTTGAGGTGGAGGTGGATGGAGGGAGGGTCTTGTTGGGTGAAAGTGCATATGGGGAGTGCATGTGGGGGTGTATGCATGCGTGAGTGTGATGTTAGTGAAATGGTACAAAAATGTACAACATGCTTTGGGAAAAGGGTATCTGTAGGTGGGAGTGGGGGGGGGGGGTGGGGGCTCAAAGTGCATGTGGGGAGTGAACGTAGAGGTGTATGTTAAGATGAGTTTGTCTCGCATACACTCGTACACTAGTGCATGACATTGTGTAGATGAGGAGAGAGGATTTCAGAAAGTGTACGGGTTTTGGGGTGAAGTTGTACGTGGATTGTGTACGAGGAGGTGTACAAAACACAGTGAGTGGTGTGGGTAGAAGTGTGTACTTGTGTATAGTACACGTTTGAGAGCCCCACCTCCACTACTAGGATCTTTCCTATTTGTCTTTCAATTGTAAGAATATAGAAAGAGAAGATTTTCTAGACAGTTCGTTAAAAAAATCTTCAAGAGATTTTAGATGGATAAATTAATTATGTGATGAATTGGGACTTTAAATTTCTTTTGAACATTGAACAAAGATTTGTGCAAGTAAGGTAAAGCAAACACATTGATTCCTGGAAACAATAAAGCCGTATCAGGATTCGTGATTGTTCATAAAACCGATATAACCTAAAAAAAGTGTTTTGAGTACGAACATGTAGTTTTAACTCTAAGATGGCCTATTTGTGTCCATATATTTGCAGATAGGGCTCAGCATGACTTCCTCAATATGTTGTTTGAGCTACAAAGACGACCGACGCAATCTCCGTTCGGATCGAGGCATCCGGTCGATTCCACACCTACTTTTCTCGGTTGCCCCCCCCCTCTCGTCATACGAGGTGTACATGGGGATTGTAGGAAGAGATGCACGTCATTAAGTACGTAGATACAACATAACTCCGCACTAGTGTATTCGTCGTTCGGACGTTTCCACGAAGGCTCTTGACGACACTCGTGTACTTATTTCACCGGCACATAGTGCGGGGACAGTGCACTTCCATGTGCACTCCCGCTATACACGTTTTTGGTGGCTAGAGATGGTGGGGTTATCCGATTTTGGGTTCTTATCACCCTCACCCCCCACCCCCCCTCTCCAGCTGAGAAGTGGATGTGGCGAGCGCATGCGGGAGTGCACGAAGATTACCACGTAAGAGACAATGAAATGTAAACTAGTGCATACGTATTTGCGTAGTACGGAGACCTTCAATTCTATTCGATCGACGGTATCGGGCTACCACCTGTCCGGTATTGCAGAATAGTGTTCGACTCACATAAACAACGGTCGAGGACCGTCGGGATGCCTGTCATCTACATGATCCGACGGCTTACGATTAGGGTTCTATCCGGACACTTGCGACTGGGGCGTCGATATTTGCTAACTAACAGCCCCGCTTCACCGCCCACATGTGGCTGTCGGATCTGTCGGGGTGGATAGTGTTAGTCGGACAAAGAATTCTGCACAGGTGCGATCAAGGGCTTTCGAGGATGTTTCGAAATGAATATGCACTAGTGCACAGTTCAACCGTATGTTCGACTAAACCGTTGTTCACCCGTCAATGCTGAGGAAAGTTCTTGGAAGCCTCTTATGTGTGATTCTTTGTGTCGTACACATCTTGTGGAGTGTATGGATTAGGGGTGATTGGTCCTAAATGAGTGTCAGAGGCTGAGGCTTGTAAAGATAGACTCTGGAGGCATCAAAAGGAATCTGATGATGACTGAAGGAATGTCAAGGTATTTTTGGACTGAATGGGAAAGGCCCCTTAAGTAGTCCTGGGAGGGCCTCCTTGGAGGCTCTTGCCTTTGAGGTTGTAGGTAGTTGCATAGGTACCTGGGTGGTTGCGTAACTACCCAGGCCTGGTGAAGAGTCATCTCGAAGATGAAAGGTTACTAACAGCTGAAGGGCCATTGGAGGTTGAAGATGTAATGGTAGCTGAAGGGTCACCAAGAGGTTGTAGGAGGTTGTAGTAGGAGGTTGACCAAATAACCGTCAACAGAAAGATGAAGGGTCATAGCCTCTAAGGGTCTCCAAGAGCACTTTAAATTTTGTAAAGTCAAGGATTTGAGCCTCCCCTCCCTCCATTTCAGGAGGTGAAGTATTTGTCCCTTTTTGCACCACGAGAAGCATTTCGGCCAAACCCGGCCATCAAAATTGGGTAAATGTCAACAACACAAATACTGATAGTGATGTTCTACTATTCGTGCTCATTATGTAACACAAGTATTACATGGTAGGTGGCGCATCGGGATGTTCCAAGTTGAGACGTCATTGTGTATGGACACGGCTAGGCCCAGAGAAGCCTTCACGACTATGTTAGAGGTATAAGAAGCAAGGTTCACTAATAAAACACTAAAAATGTGTGATTTTCAACACTCGAGTGAGTCTCTCTTCCTGCACTTGAATGCATCCTTGTGATGCCCTCACAAGTAGGTTCCTTCGAGCCTTTTGTTCGGGATGCAATTTTCTCAAGATAAGAGGGTTAACAAGTGGTTTTGGTAGCATCTATAGGTTACGGAGTTATAGTATGCGAAGGGATCCGCATGCATCAAGAACATTATTTACACCTGTATTGATGTCCTAGGTTTGTTCTAGGTTTGTGTATGTCTCCTGTTGCTGTTTTGGATGGGGATGTAAGGAATATTTGATGATGCAGTATGGGAGTAAAATTCGGAATCATCAAGAAATTTCCCATAGACATTGGCTCTTGAGTCATGGATTTACAAGCCAGAGGCAAACTCCAACTGCAACTTTCCTTCTAATAGGAAGGTTTGGGCTATTTCTGGGCACTGGAGAGAGCCATCATAGCTTGTGTATGTATGTAAGAAGTTATCCTAGCTCTAGGTGTTACAAGACGCACAAATGGGCTCTTTGTCCCATGAACATATCTTTTGTTGGTCTGTTCCAAGGGTAGAACTGAAGGGTTTTTGATAGAGTTGGAGGATTGTCACTATGCTTGTAGAAACAGGGATAAGGAATGTGGTTCTCAAGGATGTGTAGGTGGTTGCTAAAGAGCAAGTGATGGAGAGGGGTTATGTGTAGAGAAGGTCATTTGCCGTGGGTGATCTTGGACTCGAGGTAGATTTGTTCAACGATAGAGTTCCATATCCATGTATAGTCATTTCGCTCATTCCCTAAAAAATGTGTGGGCATGTGGACCCCCTCTTAACGGCCTTGATCCCTATCGAGTGACATGGAGGCGTTCTGGGTGGAACATCACTTAAGTACATAATGCCATCATCATGGAGAGTGCTAAAATCTATGGGTGACACTTGTTGGGGGGTAGGTGAAGCATCGGAGAGATCCATAGTCACGAAGGGAGGTCAGCAGAATCAGACCTGAACAATCTCTTTTGAATTTGGAGTTGGGGAGATTTGGGTAATGAATTTTACGATGGTGGAATTTGAGAGCTGTCACACAACATGACAAGGTCAGTTTGTAGCTCACACTAAGGAGGTGAAAGTATGGAAACACTTGCTGGCTTTGGCGGTGATATCTGGGTTTTTGTTGTGACCCCTTGTATTGGAGAACACGAGATGATTAGAATAGCAGCGATAGGCATTCTTGGAGTGGTTGGTGGCCATGTGCTTAGCATCGTGATATGATTGATAGGAGAGCAAGATGTGTAAGCATAGAAAAGTGGTGGATCTAGTAGGAAACATTTTCATTCGTAGCATCCTAGCTTATGAAGACGTAATTTTTAGATTCAAGATGATTTTTCTTTGGTCCAATCTTGCTTCTAATGCGTTCGCTTGTACCCCCAGATGTTATGCGGACCGGAACATACGTGGTGAAAAGGTAGAAGTTGTTGAGAAGAGCAGGCTCTGGGCAATTTTGAAACTCGAGTGAAAGAAAGTGAATTTAAATCAAGTTCTGTCCAATGCATGTATACAAGTTCAAAAACAATAATGAGGCATACTCGTGGTCTTTGGTGCTTGGCTAGAGCGACGCGTGGAAAGCTACATCATGAATGGGGGGTTCAAGAAACCTCGATGAGAAGCTGGAATGTTGGGAAAATATACACGCACATTCGAATGAACGTTCTGCATTGTCACAAAGTTGAGCAGACATCATTAAAAGATTGATGTGGTTCATTAATGTGCTATTGAACCTTCTTTAAAGTAGTTCAACTATTCAGAGACGTCTAAAATGGAACATGAAGTGGCGGGATACTTGACAACAATGTGCACAAGTGATCAACATAGAACTTTGCAAGTCAGTTCATAATAGACCACAAACTTAACGATAAGAATCTCCACTTCTCAATTTTAGGGACTCGTTTATGTCCGGGATGTAACATCCTACTCCTCCTTTTATGCTGAGACATCCTTGCTGTGTATGAAACAAATGTTGATAGTGGCTCAAATATTGCATATGTTATTGTCATTCTTTTGATGAGTCACATTGCAACCTAGCCACTTGATGAGATACTTTGTGACCTTTTCTCATTATATGTGGTCGTGCATGTCCTTTATGATTTACACCATATTTTTATCACCTCTACAGGTTGTGGTGGGGGTACCTCTCTGTGTGGGGAGTTTTCCCTTGGATCCTGGTACTCTTGGGTCGGCTAACATGGAGAACCGGATGGATCACAACTCTCTCAAACATGAAGAGTTTTGCTATAGAAGACTTCCTTCATTCCTTGATAACGGGTGAGTTTGGCCACTTTTCTTTGAGCTTGAGTAAGTCCTTTCCTTACCTATTCTCCTAGCTTGACGTTCTCTATGCTGAGTACGACGTGATCACTCACATGGAATTTGTCGTCCATCTGTTTCTTGTCGGTTGCTTGTTTCATTGCCCTTTGTATCATTAGGAGTATCTTTCATGTCTCGGTTCACATGCTTCAAAATTCCCACCACTATATTTTGATTGTGGATATGTTTCTTGAACTATATAATCCTACCATAGTTGTGACAAGTTTGTCGTTTGTTTCACCTAAAGATTTCCTCCTCTCGATGCAAAGATCGCACATTTTCATGTGATTTTGAAGTTTTTTAGTTTGACTGGCCAAACAATGCCATGTGGCTTGCATAGAGTTCAAAGTAGTTGCTTGAGCAACTTCTTGTCCCATTTGGCCCGCAAGTACAACGATGGAAGACCGTTCATATATGGATCAGCCTGTTGTATCCAGTCACAAGTCACCACCAAAATCTTCTCACTCGCAAATTGTCTAGGAGAGTACGTCGATTAGTCAGACGATGTGTTTGAGGATCAACAATGTTGTTTCCTTGGTAGTTACCATCATTGTTGGCAGAATGAAGTGTGCCGGTCAAATACAACAACAATCACTTCGGACCCATCCGATGTGATAAGAAAACCCATCACAAAGTCCGTGGAAACGTCTTAACAGATTGTTTTCTGTACAACTAAAAGTTGAGGAAACCTGGATGTTCAGTCCTTTGAAATTTACGGTATCGTTGCAAGTCGCATTACATGCAATAAAACCCGAAACGGTTGTCCTCTAGAATGGTGCCAATTTCACAATCTGGCACATGAGTGGCCATGATGTATTCCATCATCGGATTCACCAATCGTGAAACTGGCACCAAGGTTAGAGGCCTTCTCAAATAGATAAGTGGTTATTGTTTTCTGTCTACTCGATCTCACTTGATACAATCTTTGTGAAATCAGAAAGATATACGAACACTCTGGTGCAATCTTCTACGAATCCACAGTGGTGCCGAAAACCATGGAATTCCCAAAAATTCGTGGACGCGGGACAATCACCAATGCCACTTTTTTAGGCTCATTGGGATGTGTCCGTCGATGAAAACCTCTTAAAGTACGACTTAATTCACCCTTTAAAAGGTTTTCATTATCATTTTATTTTCTACCTTTGTAAGAATTACAAGATTTATTTGAGGTGTCAATCATGCATGCGGCTGTACCCTAGGATGTCTTCAAGATATATTATTACGATGCCTACACGGAATGGCCAAAAGATATCAATCATGGCCACCATAAAACAGCTACGTAATTTATGGTTCCAAAGAGCATAACTGTGAGCTTCAAGCACCATCTCTTTGATATATAAGAATAATTTGTGGATCAGGTGATAACAAATCCAAAGATGGGTTTGATGAAAATCCTTGTCCCTTGGACTTGTTAAAGAAGGATGTCACAAAAGATGGGTACGGTTCCTCAAAGTGATTTTTTTCAATGCTCGATAATCCAACAACATGTACATCTCATTTGTCTTCTTATTATATCGAGTAGAACCAGGGCTACGTGTGATCACATGAATGTGCAGAAAAACCCATGCCCAAACATATTTTTCCATCTGAATTTTCAGTACAATCAGCTTGTTGTTACTCATTCAACAAGTCTTGTTTACCGCCAGTCCATGAGGTGACCAATGCTGCATTTGGGGGGTATCTCTCAAGGAATATCATTGGGAAAAAACTCCCAAAATCCTTGATCAGAGATGCAAACTCTTCTGGTATGACTACAAACATCTTAGGTATAAAGGTTGATGATGTTGTTCAGTCTGTTGCGTTGGGTCCTGTTTTTCCCTCTTTTCTATCCTCCGCGTGGAAAAGCGACGCAAGATCGGCGTCTTCTGCCATTACGTTATTATCGGTTCATGATACCGATAATTACACAATGACAGAATATGCCGCTCCAATGATGATTTTGTGGTCTCTCATTGGGCAAGAACTCCAGGCAGTTGCATCATGAAGTGATCTCATTCCATGTTGGAGTGGTTCAGGGCGTAAACAAATTTGTCATCACCCATCCACGATTTCCCTTTCAAAGCCTTGATTCTATCTTTAAATCCAACTCCCAAACATTCTTTTCACTGATAAATGTGTGAGAGACCCCTCCATCCATTACAATTTGAACTTGCTTTTGACTTTTGTAACTCCTCAACTGTACCTGCACATTGCTTGCTAGTCATCCATATACCACTCGTTGAATTGTGCACTAGTAGCAACTTTAGTCGAGGATGTTGGACTACCAATTCAAAGACGTGTCGTGGGGATCAGGGTCGTGGTCAGATCAAAGTTCTTCTTGTCATTATTGACTTGAGCAATAGTGAGTACGCCTACAAACTTGTCATTGTACCCCCGCCATCGGTCTTTTTTACTGGGATCGAACGGCTTGGGGAGCGCTGGCCGGATTTGGGGTCCACTTCGCCCACCCTCGAGTTACGAAGCTCCTCCATCGCAATGTTGAGCTGTTGGAGTAGCTGGTTGTGATGGTCATCAAGCACCAATGATTTCTGGTACATGTCTTTCTTCATTTTTGGATCGTGCCTCCTGATGTCTTTCTAAGTGTTACCCCATGGGCAACTGCAATGGTGAGGGATTCCCTGAGCCTCACGGTCCGTCACCAGGTTGGTCGTCGAAGTCAAGGATCTCGTGCCATTTGTTAGTAGCTTGTCGTATCCACATTTGGAATGTTCACTCAGAATGTTTTGAGAGTCGCATAAATAGTGTGTTGTCCGATTACCGATCCTCGTCTTTGAATGTATTCGCTCCTTTCATTATGATCGCTTTAGGACTGCATAATTATGGACAAAAAGATATGTTGAGGAATTTTGCGAGGTATTTGTGTAAGAGTGAAGTAGTCAGTTGATCCCTGTGTAGCGCTTTGGTAGAAGCTGCGAAGGAAAACATGGTTTGCGGAAATGGATACGTGAGGAATTCATGTTAAATTGTAAGTGTACTTTGATGACAAGTGTTGGAACTGTCGAACACACACATACAAGTTCTTAAAGAAGAAAGAAGCATGCTTGAAGTCTTTCACAGTCGGTCTGGGTGATGCGTGCAAAGCTTAATCACAAGTGCTGGATTCCAGAAACCCTGAAGAGGAGTGGGGGAGTTCAAGAATATCGAGGCACGTCTTCATGAAGTCCACCGCTGTTGTGAAGTTGACCGGACAATGTCAAAATGTCTATATGGTTCGTTATAGTTTTGTTGACCTTTCTCGAAAGTGGTCAAAATAGCCAATTGATTTGAGAGAGGGATTTCTAAAGGCGGGACAAATGGCAAAAATGTGAAAAGCAAAATTTGTGACAGTCCGGAAGTTTTGCTGCATTGGACCAGTAATTTCATGATTCGATTTTCTACTCGAGAAGTTCAGGGATTCGTGTACGTTAAAGAAATGAAATTGGGGGCGTGTGCGCGATCTCTTTCATATCTTCAAGAAGGAAGCTTTGCTGCTTGTGTTTGTCATGAAACCTCGTTTGCTGCCAGAATATGCTTTTTGTCGCCCCAATGCAATATGAAAAAAATTGATAAAGGGTGTCCTGATCTTGAACCTGAAATCACTGAACATTCATCCTACGGTGGAGACATTGGCAGCTTTACTCCTCATCCCCAACTGTGTTTGTACCTCATGTGATCGGGCGCAACCCCCAGTTGAGAAATGGTACCAACGTAGCTCCCCGCTTCAGTCGGATGGGATCATCGTAAATTACACCTGTCTGTTCAGCACCCTTGTCATCACGAATGTGCTGTTCCTACTCACTTGCAGGTTGCGGCCCAACACAGCAGTGTACTGCTGCTCGCGGCACAGCCGACTTTTCTTTGGCTACTGTTGCGCAGCAAGCGCCAGGAGACCTGCTGCTGCAAGGAATAGCCGTCCAAGGGGTGGTGGCCATGGTCGGAGGCGGAAGGGAAGGGTGAAAAAGGAAAGGAGTAAGCGAAGGTGGGCCGTGTGCGGAGGAGTTGAAGCGTACAGGAGGTCAGCAGCAGGGAGTGCGTTGCAATTCTCAACAGTAGCCGCAGCAGGTGGTGGAAGAGGGCAACAGAAGCCGCAGCAGCCAGTGCAAGAGGACAGTCGCAGCCGCGGCAGGCGGCGGACGAGGCCGTCAGCGGCCGCAGTAGGCGGTGGAAGAGGACTACAGCAGCCGCTTTCGCAGCTGGAGAGGCGGAAGGTGTTGTTTGGGAGGAATGGAGGTGTCGCTGTGGTCGGTGCTGCGCACGCTGCTGCTTTACGCCAAGCGGCATCCTCAGCAGGCGCTGGAGAGGACGGCACTGGTCGCCATGGCGCTCCTCGTCCTGCACCTCCTGCTCTCACCTTCGGCCTCGTCCTTGTCCTCCTGTTATACCTCCTCCTCCTCTCCCTCCTCGTTCTCATCCTGGCCTTCCGCCTCAAGCTTCCCGCAAGATCAAACCTCAGAGGGTTGGATCGGCCGACTTGATGCCTCTGCTGCTGCCGCCGCAGGACCTGGGGCTGCGGCTGCAGCAGCAGCAGCAGGTTCGGCAGCAGGCTTGCAGTGCAGCAACAGCAGCGGCGGCGGGTGCAGCAATGTGGGGCTCGGTGAGGGTCTGCCGTGGGAGCAGCTGCTGCAGCCTCGCATGCAGGTGTACCCAGCGCCCGACGCCACCATGGGCAACCTGGATCTGGCCACAATGGGTCAGGTGGGTGTGTGTGTGTGTGTGTGTGTGTGTGTG
>SZWC01001330.1:94466-124727 GCA_023375785.1 Penium margaritaceum
CCCCCCCCCCACTTCCATTATTGTCCATTGTCGTGGTCTTCTCCTGGCTCCTGGCTCCTGGCTCTCTTCGGTGCACCACGGTGTTTCCTTCTTGCTGTATTCGCTGATCCATGTTGTTGGATTTCGTGCTAGCATGCTGGTCAATGACACGTGTGGTCCTAGCCTAGGACCTAGGAACGTGTGGTCCTAGCCTAGGACCTAGGACTCCTAGCTGTCGGAGGTTCCATGTCAGGCAGAGCATGGTGTATCATAGTCGAAGAGGTCCCAGCAATTTGCAACACGTTATCTTCTGGTCCTCCACAAATGGTGATTGCATGTGAAAATTTCACTCTGCACTAGACAGGATCATCACGCCTCGCTGAAGGCACTCACCTTTATTGAATCTGGGGATTGAGATGAAAATCTGTGGCCTGTGGTCCCTTAGTTGTGTGTCTGAAAGAAAAGGATTTCTGCTCCGGTCAAGACAAGTCTGATGTTTTCAGGACGCTTGAGCTCTGTAGGGTGGGAAGCCGCATCTCCTTGAAGGAATTATGCAACCCCTCATTGCCTGTGTTTGTTTGTGAGAGTATGCACTGTCAGACACTACATGACAGGTGACTCCATAAGTGGACGTTGAATGATGAAGGCATGACTAAAAGAGAGAAGTTTGGAAAACCAATCAACCAATTACCGTAGTGCCACATATTGGCATTCTTTCACAATGCGATTAATGATTCGTAAGATTCGGCTAATTCCGGTCTTGTACATTTGGATGTGTTTGCCTGAAAGCCATTGGTCTTACTCTGATGTTTGAATCTGGTCGCATCTGCGGTCTGTTCGCCGAACTTCAATTGTCTTCGAAGTCTTCGAAGTTTGAAATGTTGAGTGCGACGTCGCATGGGCGAGCTGCGAGGCATGCTCGTGGCAGGATGGATTTTTCTTAGACGTTTTGAAAAACGTCTAAGAAATATCCATCCTGCGAGGCATGCTCGTGGCTCGTAGCTTGCTTCGCAGGTCGCCCACCCTTTCCTGACGGCCAATCGCGCTGTAAAATAGAAAATAGGTGCGTCGGACGGCGATCCGGTCGTTGCATTTTGCAATGCTAGCGTGCAGTTCATCAGGGACCATTTGCAGAATGTGGATACTTCACGTTCTGCCCACAATCCTTGGGAGACTGGGTAGAATACGAAGCTGTGTAGCAAATTAGGAGGAAGGTAATTTTCAGAGTGACTTGACCATGAGAGTAATTCATTATGTGCCTGAAAAGACGAAGGAAAAGAATGATTTTAGCAAACATAAGAGACTACGGTAAGTCTGAGGATGTACTCTCTCCCACAAACGCGTATAGAAATATTGCTCGTACAACCTTCCGTTGCAAGCTATGAAACAACGACTACTGCCTCTTACCCAATAGTCGTGCGAGCTATTCCGTTGTCTTGTTGGAAAACTGAGAAGCACCCGGTGAAAAAAAAAAATGACCCTACATAAGTACACCAAGGATAAGCAAAGAGAACATCATCAACAAAATGGTCTCCAGCTACTGGTAGGCGCAAGAACTTCGGTGATTATGTGAGGAGATGCGGGCCGAGATTTACACAAAAAGAGTAGCCTTCGAAAATCACCGGATCCCATGAAGTCAGTGATGACAAGCCTAGAGGTCAATGTCTCTGACGCAACAACTGTTGGCGTTGGGCATGTGACTATGCAAGTGACCTCTTGACTATTGTCACGTGCACTTTTCTACAGGCAATTGACAAATGTGCACACAGGCATGGAGCTCTTGGACGCTCTTTCTACGGACTTTTCTGGAACCGCCATGGCTCCAACGTTATTGCGTGGTGATCCACCTCTCTCTCTGCAATGCTTGGTGATCCACTTCTATTCGTGCATGTCTGTCATATCTCTATGAGCACTACTCTTCTGCTCTTCTGTTGTTTCCTAGGATCGCTTGCCTTAGGTTGGGTTGTACTGTAACAAAGATTTTGCGCTCCTGCAGCCATCTATATATATTCACGCCTACTGGGGAAAGAAAAACTAGTGGTCAGCTTTTTGACGTGCCAGTTATTTCTCGGCAGAGTGGTCTGCTTTTTGACGTGCTTGTCGACGACGAGGAGTACGCTGTGCTCCAGGATGAGCTGCAGCGTGCCGTGATAATCACCAAGTTGTCCTTGCTTCCCACAACGCTACTGAAGAGCAGTTTTAGCAGGAGAAAGGCGTTCAGGCAAGTTATGCTGACCACATAGCGCCATGCCGGTTTAGTTTCCACCACGCTGTGCAAGCCATCACACCCTCCTCTTCCTCAATGCCTTCCTCCTCCTCCTCGGTGTCTACCACTTCTTCGGTGACTCAAGGCTCTAAGGGGACAGGAGAGGGGCCGTGGCAAAGGGGGGAAGGGCAAGGGCAAGGGTTCCTCTCCACAATCATCTTGTTGTCCCAGGTTGGGTAACCTGCTGGAACTGTGGCGCCATTTAGCATTCTTCTTAGGAGTGCCAAGCTCTGTCCAATGTTACGCTCTTGACCTTTGCCATGCGTGCTCCTTGGACATGCGTCGCCAGCAGTAGCAAACCAGCTTCGACCAGCTCCTCCTCTTCTTTTGCCCCATCCTCCTCGAGCCGCACATTCATCACCACCTCTGCATGTGATGCCTACAATTCCACAGTTGCACCAGGTCCTACATTTGACCCAAGGGGCTCGCATTCCACCTTTGGAGGCCCTTCCTACTATGGTTCACCATCCAGTCCGTACCTGCTACTTACATAGTTTCCACCGGCCCACGGGCATCCTCGACAGCAGTCATCCGTTTTGATCATTCCCCAGCCTTGGAAGGATGCGTGCCAGTTTAATGACGCCCTTGCGGCTGCCATTCAGCAGCGTTACCTCCAAGATGCGGGAGGTGAGAGTGTCTAAGAGGGGTCTGAATGTGAATTTGAAGGAGCTCTTTGAGTCACGCCATCTGGTGCTATCCAGGGGTTAATTACATGCTTGTTGATGTTCTGTGAATTGAGCACTGGCAGCCAATTGCCTTGCTCCGCTGTCCTACTGCATATGGGAAGTCATATTCTCTCAGCCCTCTCGCTGCCACAGTAATAGAGGGTCATATGCTCCCATATGTTCGTGTGGTAGGTGGCTTCTGGATCCTCGAATCAGGAGCCACCTATCACATGACTTAATTGTGTAACCTTTGTGTCCCTTGGTCCCATTGGCTCTGTTCGATTAGACCGAATTGGATCTGGTCAGTTGCTCCCAGTGCAAGGCGTCGTTGTTGCTTTCTTTTTTCATCTTGGGAGAGAGATCTACCTCTTGGGTGCCGTGTACGTGCATTCCCTTGAGATAAGTCTGCTCTGTCACAATGTGCAACAACCAGGGTATAGAATCCTCCTCTAGCTTTGGTAATGCTAGTGTGTTCCTTTGTTCCATATGTTGCGTGGTTTTGCATACTGTACTTTGCAATCTCATGTTTCGTGTGCCCTCACTTTGATCCACACCCTCCACGTGTGCCTTGGTGCATGTTGCCCGCTCTTTCACCCCTCCTCGTGCCCAGCTCTTGCCTCGTCTCTTGCATCATATTCATACAACTACCATATATAGTTTCCTAAGCGGACAGCCTGTTAATGGCGCGTCCACTTCCAATTTCCCTTTTCCATGTCCCGCTGAATGCCTTAATCATGCACATAGAAAAACGCATGGTTCCCCATTCTCCACCTCCAAGCCACGCACGTCGTACCCTGTTGACCTCTTGCATGCCGATGTCATGGGTGTCCTGCCTCAAGACTTCATGGATGAATAGGGATGTTCTATCTTGTGTCTCACTAATGACTTATTTTCATGCGCTGGAGAAATTTCAGCTCAGTCGTTAAGTAAGAGTGTCTACTTAGCCCTTGATTTGTGGCTTCCTCAGGCCAAGCTCAGCTACAGTCGTTGTCTTTGTCTTTGGTCAGATCTTGGTCGTGAGTTCATGGGTCCCACTACGTGTACCTTTTTCTTCACATGGGGTGTGGCTGGAGGCCTCGGCCCCCTATACATTCCAACTGAACGGAGTTGTAGAACGGTGGAGTCGGACCCTTGTTGATGGTGTTCACACTCTTCTCTCTACATCTGGCTTTGAGCCTCTCTTTTCCTTTGAGGCTATGTCCTACATGACGTGGGTGTGGAATAGTGTCCCACACGGTCCACTTCCACGTCATGTCACATTGTTTGAGCGTTGGTTTGGCCATCAAGCCGATCTTCGTTTTGCCTCAGTCGGAGGCTGTGTCGCAACCCTCTTTCTTCTTGAGGACCAACCCAATGGCAATTTTTCTTCTTGTGCCCGCCTGTGTCCGTCCCTTGGTGTCTCCATCCTGTCCAAGGTCTGGGGCTTCTGGGACATGGATCGGTGTCTTGTCATTGAGTAAGGCAATATCATCTTCTTCAAGGATGTCTTTCAGCATGTCCTCTACCCTCGATCTCCTTGCTTCATCGGCTTGGGGGAGGTTTGTCTTGTTCAGCCTCTAATCTCAGTGGCGCAGGTCCTCCTCCTAATAGATCCTTAGCGTCATCTTCATCGTCAGCTGTGTCGTCTCCCTCCAAGTCAACACCCTCATCCTAAGAGATCTCGTCAGTTTCTGCGTCATTGTTAGAGTTTGAGTCAGAGCCGTCGTCCAAGTCAGAGTCACATTAACTCCCTTTGAGCCCTGCACAGGTTACCTCTCCCTTGCATCTAAAGTCAGCCACATCACTTCTGCATGTCTTCTCTTCGTTGACACCCACAAGACATGCCACTGTTGCACCTTTGCCTTCTGCATTCCAGCCTTTTGCTCCTTAACCAGCTACACCTGCTGCTGGTACATGTGTGGGGTGAAACTTTGTTCCCCCCCATTGCAGTGAGTTGGTCCATACTCACAGCAAGTCACTTGGTCTAGTGCAACTCTCTACAGGACGCTCTAAGTGTCTCACTGGCCTCAAAGCCCTTCAGCTTTCCATGGGTTTCGATTCATCCTACTACTATGCTTGGATACTCCCTGGTTACTGAGGAGCTCCTAGAGTGTCGGTGATTCCTCAGCCTCTCATTTGTGGATGATCGCCTCCAAAACATTCACCATTCAAAGTATGAACATGAAGAATGAATGATGAAGGAAGGTACATAGAAACTTCATGCATTCTTTGACCCAATTTCCTTGATTGATGTCGATGAATACAAAGCACGATGGTCTATGTGCTTAGAAACCAACGAAAAGTCTTGGAATCTACATGTCATACTGGATTTTTTGGCCTTTCCTTTGATATAATCTCACTGGCCAGTTTTTTCAGTAGAAACTAATGTGATATATCACAAACCAAAATGCACAAATGGCTTGTTCTGGACATTTTTCACTTACCTAGATATATATCATAATATTGATTGCCGTCGATCAGAGAAATGATTGAATGCAGACATTGTGTCCACCAAAGCAACAGCTAGATTGTCGCTTGAGCGAAATTTAAGCAGACATTGTGTCAATCCAGACGACAATCAAGCTCTCGCTGAAGTGGTAGCTTGACTTTTGCAAAACACTTGCGTAGCTATCAAGAATTACAAGTTTTTACGTGATGGATTGAGCAGAAAAAAGAAAATGAAAGGTGAAAGTCATTATGAAAGGTGAACTTTGTTACTAGTTGAGGCCTCACATGAAACAAAGGAGAAGACATGGATCTAAGGGGAAAATTATAGGATTAGAGATATTTGGTACAAAACTAATTTTCTATAGGATATAATGGTTTGCACTGGTTCGATGATTATCCATGCCATCTTTTGAGGAAAATGAGTTCGTACCCAATATTAGATTATGGGATTGTGAACCCAATTCATGAGTTTCAAATAGGTAAGAGTCATCCACATCTTCATTATATATCTCAAAACCATTCATTACCATTTTGGCTTTGTATTTACGTTTTTCAGAATTCTTTCCCATAACCAGGGATGTATATTAATGATGAATTCTCCGGGACTTGTCATATTCATGTCTCCTGGCCCCTGTCATCTTGAATTAACTTGGTGTTTGTGTTGACAGCCCTTTCCTATGGGCAAAGAAAATTGTGGTAGACTAGCTACGAACTGGCTACGACCTTGGGAGAAACAAAAAAAAAGGCGTCAGCGTTGTACACAAATTGTGCCATGGGTTACGTAGTAACATTGTCATTCCCTAGACATAGCACATGAATGCAGTGTTATGTAACTTGCTAATTTATGCCAAATGTATGTTAAAAACCAAATTTAAATCCATATCCTTATTCGCAGCCATATCCAAACACAAACCCATATTCATCACCATATCCATGACCAAATGCATAATTATTGATAAAATAAAGCCCAGGCATCTTTTAAAGTATTGATTCATGGTATGTACTTTTCACCTCCTATGTTTTGCTAAGGTTCACACCTTTCCCCGGGTTCGGGGGTTTACGGAATGAAGGATGTAGAAGTCATGAGAGAGAAGTAATATCCGCAATTGTTGCGACTGGCTCTCGACGCTTCTCTCTTGGGGTCCAGTACATAAATCTGAATGTGGGCTCATTGGTTCGCACGTGTTTTCCATCATCCTTTTTTTGCTTGGGATACCCATGGATCCAGCCAGTCGACACTACAGTGTGAGCCTGCATGGCTAGCGGATTGTCCGCTACACGACAAAATAGCCGTGCATCCTAAAACGACCACAATAAGGTTATTTTGCAACCCAAAAAAGGACTAGCTACAAATACCGAGGTTGAATTTGGGTGCCATGCAAGATCACGCCATGCTAGAAAGCACTACCATGACATCTAACGTCAAGTGGGATAGAGGAAGGGTTTAGATGTGATTTACTAGCATCTACAACTTTTCGTGAGCCACATCCCGGAAGTTTTGCAAGTTTTACCATTGTCGAGCCATCATTGTGTAATTAGGAAGATGTACAAAGAATACAATAATTTGGACCACATATTATTGTTTTTGTGCTTCTGCCAAGTGGGATGCGCCTTTGTTTTTGTTGGTTCTATTTCCTTGCTCTTGATTTGAGCTCACTTGTTCCTGATTTTGCAATGGCGAGAGAGAGAGAGAAGCAATTCTCATCTATTTTTCTGGAAAAAAGGGACTAGTATCACTATAGTGAATGGTTTTTCTAGCCCATCACTGTTCCATAAAAGCAGCGCGGCTAGTTCGTCTACCAGAAATTTGCATAAGAACTCAATTCAAGAGTATTACTTTGTAATCCAAAAGTATCATGGACTGAAAACATGTCTTTGTTCTGTGAAGGATTATTCAAGGCATCTGGGCACGTTCTGGACACAAATAACACATGGTATTAAAAAAGAGAGAAATCGAGATCCAATAAAACAAAAATAAAAGATACATATTGTCTCAACGATACATTGTTGGAGAGAATTGAACAAGATTTAGATTTTCAATTCACCAACATGCGGAAAGCTTTTGTTGCAGACTAAGGATAGGAGTACATTGAAGGTCAAAACGCGTCATTTCATTTAAGAGGATATGTCTCATGGTTTTCATTCTTCTCATCCACATTACATGAATGTCTAAAAAATGACCTAGAAAAGTCCTTTAATACATCGTTTACGTTCGAGTTCATCGTCTACCTGGGAGAGCCTCCCCCGATACCAAAACGGATATCGCGGCCTGTACAGCAGGTGAGTCACCAAAAAACACAAATGTACTAGTTTGAGAGACTTTCTGTAGAAGTATTTGAATGAACGTGGATATTTATGCTCATGTGGACATGAAGACTAGATGTGTTACCAAGTAGTCCCTCCCAGCTCACTCTTGCTGTTTTGGGAGGGCTGGGTAAAGGATTTGATTGCTCTGGAGTGACATTGCGAAGCATGCTCTTGTGAATGATTTGCTGTGTCCACCAGCTTCACACACACGTACACTCTCCAGATGCATTTTGACCTCTTGGGGGTGCGGTGGAGGAGGGGGGGGGGGGGGATCGGCTTGCTCTCGGTGTGAGAAGGACTCAGACCGATAGCGAGGGACTCCCCATCCCCCAAAGCATATTGGGCCTTTGTATCTGGGAGTGTATAGGAGGCAAGTTCATGGAAAAACAAAAATGTGTTAAGGCAAGAGAAACATCGTAAAGATAAATATATACACAAATACGAATGTACATTCATGCATTTTTGGAGACCTCCAAAAAATACACTCCCACATACACTCTTCCAATAAAGGTGGTGTGTGGGGGAAGGATAGTAAAGATTAGATCACGTTAACAGGACTTTGCAAAAATGTACACTCGTGTACGACTTGTGATGCCCACCAGATTCACACACACATACACCCCCCAATAGAGTTTTCACATTTGGAGAGGGATGGGTGTCCATTGCTATCATTCAGAGATGTGCTCTAACCGATATCAAGGGATCCCATCCCTGTGTACCGTGGAATGTATAGGAGGCAAATTCAGAAAAAGACACATATGTACGAGGTTGAGAGATGTATCTAAGAAGAGACTACACACAAAAATGTGTACATTCATTTGCTTACTTTTGAACACCTCCACCAGATGCACTCCCACATCAGCCCCCTTACTACAGTTTGAGTTTTGGGGGAGGAGGGGGGAGTAGCTAAATTCATATAACGTTACATCGACTTCACAGAGTGTACGCTTGTGTTCATTTCATGACGTCCACCCGATTCATACCCAAGTACACCCCACCAATACACTTTCTGCATTTGGAGGGGACGGGTGGATGGGTCGCTTTCCTTTGGTGTTGGGTATGGGTATCAGGACTTAATTAATATTCACAATTTTTTGTGCTAGAGAGAAATTTTGTAGAAGTTAAAGACATGTAACATGAGTGTGTTCGTTTGTGGACATTTGTACATGGTCACCAGATACATAGACATGCACAACCCCTGAATCACTTTTTGAGGTTTGGGAGGGAGGGATCACACAACATTCACATCTGATAAGCGAAGCAAATCCGTCAAATAGGACTTTGGGACATAGTGATGTTTTATAAAAATCACTTTGTGAAAAGGCAATACTATGAGAAAAATGTACACCAAAAAATATTTTGAAGCAGGCTTAGAAAAGAATAGGCCTATTTTATACCATTATGTGCCAAAATTTGCTTCCTTCCTCATTTTATAACCCAGACCTTATTTTAGACGATCATTCAGAACCAATTATCAGTGAACATCCGAACTCTTGTACATACTCAAGCTTCCAAGAACCTTCATATGCACATATGTTTTAGTACACATATTTTCAAGTGTATGAAAAGCACATGATTACCCATAACTCCTGTCTCGAGTTACGTGGTCTCGTGCTTTGTAGCCGACAACCTTCCTCCGCTTTCTCCTAAGCCGATGACTGTATGCCAGGCCAGAGAAGCAGCATATGCTTCTCTTTGGGAGAAATTTATGCAAGAGGAACATGACACTTTCAATGAACATGATTTCTTTTGACACACCTTCCAAGCGGACACAAAGCAGTGTCAGCAAGCTAGGTCCTCAAGCAGAAATTCAAACAAAGCACTCTCAACGGCACATGGATTATCTCGGATCCCTGGGGTTAATCTTGACTAGATGTTTGTCCCAGTTGGTTGTTTCACTACTACTTGTGTTGTCTCAAGTCTTGTTGCACTGGGATCAGAAATTCAAACAAAGTACTCTCGACGGCCCAGGGATTATCTCGGATCCCTCGGTGACTCAACCATGTGTACATGGTTGAGTCGCCGAGGTTCACTGAAGGCACCGACGGGGTCTTGCGCATGCGCAAGGCCTTGTATGGACTCAAGCAATCTCCACATTGCTAGAACATGGAGATCACCTCCACCCTTAAAGGGGAAGGCTATCAATACAACATTGTAAATGTTGTGGTGTTCCTTTGTCCACCATCAGAGTCGCTGGTGGCCATATTGGTCTATGTGGACGATCTTCTCAACCACTCCAGTACGGCAATCCTAGTCAATGAGCTTCTGCACTCCTCATACAAAACAAAGGGTCCCATTCTTGCTCGATTTTTCCTTGCCATGGACCTTGAGCATAACTGTCAGCATGTTCACCAAGTTGTGTATGCTTGCATCATGGAGGATCACTGCTCATCAGTACTGATCTCTTTTTCCACTGTATCCACCCCGTTGACGCCCGTCGGAAATTAACTGTTGAAGTCATTGGATGTGTTACAACTAGGGAACGTGGTGGATGTCATCCATTACCTGAGCATCATTGGCTCGCTCATCTACCTTGCAATGTTACTTTTACATTCGCTTATGTGGCATTTGCGGTCAACATTATGGCACAGTTCTCGTAGCAGCCGAGGGTACGCCACCTTGAGGTAGCCCTCTATTTTATTTTCTATATACTTTCTACAAAATAAGTGGACATGTACTTTCTTGCAAATCCCTCCGTCGTTGTTGATGGATTCACCTACAACACTCTGACACATGCTATGGGTGCACGTTGTCAATCAAGGTACATCTTCCTTATTGGTGGAACTTCTCTCCCATGGAAAATTGGTGGACAGGGATGCATGACACGGAGCCTCGGTGATGGCGAGTATGTCTCACTTCGTGCAGATATGTGTGTTTTAATCTCGTTCTTTTGATTTCTACACCAGTTCCACGTGTCCATCCGCTGCAACACCTTGTGCTACGACATCCAAAGCACCAAAGCCGTTGCTGAGAACAATGGCATGCACCACACATGTACCAAGTACATAAATTTTGGGCATCATTTTGCGCGTGAATGCATTGCCGCAGGAGAGGTCCAGGTTGTTTGGGTTGACACACATTTGCAGGGTGCAGTATTTCTCACAAAGGCATTCAACAATGCGATGTTCATGGTGGCTGTGAATGCTGCTGGCCTGTTGCATGTTTGTAATGCTCTTGATTGAGCATTTTCTTCTCAGGTTGTGCCTTCATTGTACGACTCCCTGTCCTTGTCTTTCCTTTGTTGTGTTGGGTGCACCTCGTTGAGTCGTGCATCCAATTGTATGTGGGATTGAACGCTTGAATGTCATGGGGGAGATGTACAGCTTCTCGTTTCCTGATTATGCTAGTTGCTCCACGTTCTGGAAGTCTTCTGTTGCATGTGAGGGTGTGCGTCTGAAAGTCATGGGGGAGTGTTGGTGTTGGGCATGTAAACATGCAGGTCAGCTCTTTAATACACTCACATGCACTCCTCTGGAGGCAACTGACAAAAACTCTCACAGACATGGAGCTATTGGATGTCCTACGACGGACTTGTCTCGAACCGCCATGGCTCCAACATCATTGCCTATTTCTGAGTTCTGATGATGATCACCCATGATCGTGGGAAAACAATGTAAATCATTTCAAGCTGGTGGCCATATGTGTCATGTGTTGGCAGATTTGTGTGAAATTGGGCACCAAGGTATGGTGTAGGCTGAAATGCATGCTACAGATGCTGGTGGCCGGTGTGGCATTATTTCCATCATGCATATTTGCGTGATGTTTGTATACTACCCAAATTGCTGATCCCTAGCGGCTATACTGCCGGGCTTGACCCACGCAATGAGGAGCCACTCCCAGTTTTACCACCAGTAGATCTGGCTCAACCCCACGGAGAGCGGCATGACCCCACGCAAGAGGTCTCGCATGGGTGGTCTTGCCAACCGGAAGGCTGCACATGCTCGCTTCCTCTCTTGTGTCCTCTTTCCATCCTAAGCAACATCTTTATCCATCGCCAGGTGACGTGTGTGCTCTAGTGACAAGTCTTCCTCTCATCTCTCCCTCACACCTCATCCGTCTCTTTTTACCATAACAAGTCTCTCACATGATCCGCTGGTGTTAGTGACCACAAGTGAGCAAGGTCCACAAGACAAAGGTGAGAGGTAGAGTTAATTGAAGGACTGTTATACACTAGGTAAAGTGTGTATACTGTTCTTTAGTACACTAAGAAGATTCCATGCAAGGCACTCCTAAGAATGTTGGTTGTAGTGACTTGATGAGTGGAGGTTAGTGCTGGTTGGGAGGAGAGGGTTTGGGGTTGAAAGTGTATGTGGGGAGTGTAAGTGGAGGTGTATGGCTGGCTGTGTAGGTTGTGTGTAGAATTGTGTACTTGTGTATACTGGTTTGAGTAATGTGTAAGATTGTTTGGACATTGTTGGGTGGGGGGGAGGGGAGGTGTCGCGGTAGAAGGTGTATGTGGGGATCGTAAGGGGAGGTGTATGGCTGGATATGTGGGTAGTGTGTAGACATATGAACTTGTGTATGCTCCTTTGTGTAATGTAGTTAGTGCTGGTTGGGAGGAGGGGGTTTGGGGTGGAAAGTGTATGTGGGGAGTGTAAGTGGAGGTGTATGGCTGGATGTGTAGGTTGTGTGTAGAATTGTGTACTTGTGTATGCTGGTTTGAGTAATGTGTTTAGGATTGTTTAAAGGTTTTTGGGTGGGGGGGGAGGGGAGGTGTTGGGGTAGAAAGTGTATGTGGAGATTATACGTGGTTGTGTATGGTTGGGTGTATGGGCTATGTGCAGAAAATTTTACTTGTGTATATTGGTTTGAGTGATGTGTTTGAGATTGCTTAGGTGATGGAGGGGGAGAGGAGGGTAGGTTGGGAAGTGTATGTGGAAGGTGTATGTGGAGATGTACTTCCAGGTATGTAGGTTTCATGTAGAAATCTATACTTTTTTATGATGGCTTTGAGTGATTTGGTGAGTGATAGTTAGGTGGATGGGGTAGGGGAGAAAAGTTTATCTGGACAAGCACACATGTTTTCAAAATACACAAGTTTGTCTTTGAAGATATCTTTAGGAAATAAGAATAAAATGAGGAAGAGTTTTATTTATATAATTCCATCGTGAAATCTCCCAGACAGATAATGGCTGCAATGGAAATCTTTTAGTGACACATCAGACATAGGTTTTTACTTTAACACAAGAATGGTTAGAATTGTATTTCTTGTTCTGTCATATATCTGCTTCAAACGTCTATTTGTTCCACAAATGGGTCAGCGCTTGTGTTTTGGGCTCTTCGGCACGAATGCCATGAAACACACTGCCGGCAGTTAGAACCAAAGCTGCCGGTCGAGCGGCAGTCAAGAAGTCAACCTGTCGCTCGAGCGGCAGGATGACTGCAGCATGATTCGCTACACGTGGCACAAGTAACCTCTCTGTGAACTGTCGATCGCCCCCCTCCCGCACCACCCGAATGTTGACATCTCAATATTCGGGTGTCGGGCTTCGCTCCCGGCCGGGTTTGTTGGCGACGACAAACCCACCTCATATAGTATTTAGCCACTATCGACCGTCCGATGAAAGAATCTGGTCCAGTCGTACGGCTGAAGGTTAGCGACTTCTACAATGTCACATTATTCGAGCTACTAGATCCTTTGTACTTTTCGAGACTTGCCGACAGTCGTTCAACATGAATCGATGGTGCGATTATTTTGTAAAAACATGTGCACTTGTGTACGATTTGCAGTTTCTCTCGCGGTGTTTGGTGTCCACCTCCACATACACACGCCACATACACATCTCTGCTGGAGGAGGGGGGTGGGGGGGGGGGGGGGGCACTGGATTTCGGAACCGAGTCCCCCACCCCCACCCCCCCCATCACCAGAGAAGTGTATAGCGTGAGTGTATATTGAAGTGCACATTTCGTAATACGACGTCAAAGAAACATTTGTCATAATGCACTAGTGCAAGCAGGGAACCTTCATGGATTTGTCATAATCAAAATACACTAATGCACAGTGAAGACGAATACTCCTGCGAACATGCGAGCACCGTCTCATACACTCCCCACGTGCACTTCGCACGGTTCCAGGTTCGCTCCGCACTCCCCCTCACCGGTGTCGGTTGGGGGAGGGAAGGGGGGAGGGGGGGGGAGGGGGAGCGGACCCGGAAAACAGGTCTGAAGATGCCGCTGTTCTTGGTCAGTCCTGAAATCATAGCTTCGAACTTCAAAATGTGAAACTAAGTCATGCGGAGCCCAAAACGCCCAAAACTATTCAAACATAGGTATTTTCAAGATTTCCAAAAGGTGATAAATTTCCAAAAACACATATCGTGATTAAAAGAAGTAAGCAAAAGTATGGTACTATTGTATTTGGGCAAAATTACCTCTCCTGAAATTTCTCTCTATGGAGATGTTTAAAAGCGTTTTTGAAACACTTTGTTATTGCTTACAAAGAGTGAAAGAAGCCTTGCCCTATACTGAATATTTATGTGATTTGTGAAAATATACCTCATGTAGTTAACTGCAACTTCTTGGAAAGGAGAGCCATGGTGATATGCCTCTATGGGAAGTGTGAATGGAAAAATTAGAAAATGTCTGGGTAGGAAGTTACTTGCCACTTTCCATTGTTAAGGAATGACATGTAAGGAAATTTCTCGGTAACATCTCATGTATGGTAGATTGATGTGTGCACTGTTTAAGAGGTGTATGAATTAGGGGTGATTGGTTCTAAATAAAAGGTGAGTATTGTCAATGATGCAAAGAACAAGACAGAGCCACAAAAAAAAACATGTGGACAGAGAGAGGAAGCAACTTTATTGGTACACGAATCACCCACGAGGAGAATCTTGTATACAAAGCCTAAAACTGTACACACCAAACTTGAACTTGTCACTAGTGAGCACTTGTCAATACCAATGACACAAAAATTGTTGAATGATATGCACCTTGTCCACTGGCTTGCTGGCTGGCTGTACGGACAGACAAGAATGTGAGATAGGCCAGGAATGCATTACTTGTAATGGGTATGTTACCTAGAGATCATCATAGGAAACACATGTTTGTGGCCTAGTTGGAACAGGCAAGAGAGCTCATGGGTTTTGGGTTCAAACCCCGCAACGGGTGCAGTTTTCTTTGTGACCCAAAGTGTGATAGGAAGCTTATAGGAAACTTACTAGAGCCTGCCTTGAGGATGACACTTGGCGGTCTTAGGACAGCTAAGTAGGACTGTAGGCTGAGGTTGGCTCCCGCGAAGCCACTGCGAGCAGAAGCATTAGCAAAGATCTGCAAGTATAAAAGCATGTACCCTGCATGCATCCATTTGCGGTTCTTGCCTTTGAGACTCCTCACAGAGTATCCAACCAAGGGTAGACACTAAAGACCTTCATGCAGACTTTGTGAGGTTGCAAACTGCACGAACCTAAAGTGTGGATCCCTCGTTTGAGGGTTATATGTTAACTTGGTTGCAATACCAAGAGCGGTTGGCCGCCTCCCATGTCGGGACCCGTTTTCTATACTGTTGTTATCCGACGCATTGACAAAAATCACCGCTTGGAGTACGCTCTTGTACAAAACGACGCTCAATGCTGATTGTCTTTGGGTGCATGTGATACATGCAATCATTCTCAGTGATGTAGCACCTGCTTTCATTGTCACAACGGATGGTGATGCAGTGGATGGGTTAGTGAAACTAATTTAGGAGACGGCATAACCAGACGTTCTCATAAATCCTAGCACCCAAGGTGACATAATCAGCCTTGGTCAAGCTCTATGCTATGTAAACCTGCTCTTAACTCTTCCACAAGACCACAGTGCCTCCAACAAGGATGTTGTTGCCTGAGCAATAAGGCATATCGCGGACATGAACCCAATCACTATCACCGTACCTGTCAATAACCTCACATGGCTACAGTTCAAAGCACAAAACCAAGTGTGGGATAGACATGAAATATCAAATGATGCGCATTGCTCCAATAAAGCCAACATAGATATAATGAGAATTGTGACAATAAGTTCTCAGGACTGGAAACATCTGTGGACACCGTGGTCCCAAGGAATATGAGAAACCCAATGACTCCGAGGTGTGTTGTGGCATCCGCAGGCTCTTCCAGACGAGCTAGGTCTGTTGACGTGAGAAGACTTTGCAGAGCAGGCATCATAGGCATGGATAAAAAGGACATTATATCCAATGTTTCAGTGAATTGCTCTCAAAGCAACCTGACGCAAAGAGCCTGATGCACATGCAGTACACAATGCTCCCAATCATGATCAAATCTCTATATCCAAGAATACAATCAAAAGGGACTAAACCAAGATCCTTCATTTGGTGGAGGAGGCCCTTCACAACCTAGGCAACCTGAGGTTCTTGGAACACAATCAAGAGGTCGTCAACATAGATCAATACAGCAACAAAGGGATGCATAGGGAGAACTCAAAAACAGAGCTGAATTGACTTGGCTGTAATGATACCCTCCTCACTCCAAAGAGGTGGATATCTCCAGGTTTCAGCAGCAGGGAGACTGTTTCATCACGTACAATGCCTTCTGAAGGTGCCAGACTTGGTTTGTGCCGTTGTCAAACTATGGAGACTGAATTTGTTGTTCTATTATTGACGTCAGTGTGGTGAACCTCCCAGTCATGTTGAGCTACCTAAATCAATAGGGCCTTTGTAGTGGTGTTTCAACAGGGACGAAGGTGGCATCTAAATCCATGCCAGGTACCTAGGGTAATCCCCCGGGGGTGATAGCCCACAAGTGCACAAGGAAATGTGCAACTACAACCAGCTGGTGCAAATAATCGCTACAACCTAGTTGCAAGCTCCCAATTAATAGCTAGCTAGAATGTTGCAGCCGTGTGAGCTATTTGGTTTTCCACTTCAATTGAGTGGCCGTTTCTTACCGCTAGCGACTGGAACAAACTTGTTGTGACTAGTTCAAGTCACTTTGGGGATTTTTTGTTCAACCTTGACTGCTATAAAGTTTTCTCCATGACAGGGCTACTGGCACCAAACTGCTTCTTTTTCGTATGTCAAATAGGAAACTGGATTTATGCAAGCATACACATCCATGCGTAGCATAGGAATTTTCATTCGGCATATGCTTGATTAGGCGGCTTGGTGTTCAAACGACCAAGCACTGTTTCATGCGCAAACACCTGGTTTCAAGACAGCTTGGTCATATTCATTTACCAATAATAACGTCACATCATGCGCTATGTGCATACCAGTTTTACATGTTGTGTCATTCTCAGTGGCCTCTTGAATTGAATCACCTCCATGTTATCTTTGGTGGTGGACAGCTAGTTTGACAGCCCCTGATTCACCTTGCATGTTGTCTTGTGCCCACAAAAACTTTCTCAGTGGCCAGCTCCCACGACAATTTGGCCAGCTCCCTTTCTTTGCTCATTCATGCAGTACGTCTGTGACTGCATCTGTTGCTTCTTTTGGTTTTTCATTCAGAAAAGCGAGGAGCTTGTACGGTTGTAAGTATCTAGCAGGTTGTTGTTTTAAGGGTGGTGGAAAATTTGCTGCCAGTGGATGCATATGCAAGCACATTTGCTAGGCTGGAGAGGAGGGGATATTCAGTGCTCTCCCTCATTTTATCACTACCTATTATAAATTGCAATCACATCTGTACTGTCTCTTGACCTTTTCAAGTCTCATGTTACTCTCACAGCGCATCCTTTCAGAGAGGACTTTGCTTTGAGAATTCCCTCATGGTACCAAAGCAGTTAAGAGACTAGACCGCCCTATTTGACCACAAAGCAGGTAACAACTGCAACAGAGACATCTGGGACAGGGTAGGTTGGGAAGGGCTGGACTAGGCAAGGGTCAGATTATGGGAACGTGGACGTCCTTTGTTGAGGGCTCACGCCATGCAGACTTTGAGCACAGATAGAGGTGGATTGCTGCCAGAAATAACAAGGATCTCTCACAAGCATGGATGCCATATTGGGGGCGACGACAATCTGAGCCGCCACAACAACAATAGCAATTGTAGTTGCCGTAGTGTTTTGACAACGGTGGTTCCCTGTGGCTTTCTTGGTCAAACTCGTGGTATTCAGTGCCATAACAGTAGTTGTAGCATTAGCTAGGAGGGTGCTACCACATCTCTTCTATCAGTTGCATCACCACCATCAACTATGGCCACCTTGACTTGTGGCAGTGGCAGTGGGAGCATCTCTTAGTACTAATTTCCTTGAACTTCTGTAGTACACTCTAGTACGCTCTTAGCCTCCAAAGGAGCAACACCTTATGCATTTTTTTCCAAAAGAGAAGCATGTAGCAGTAGAATCGTCCATAAAAAGTAACAATTGAAAGATTAACACGCTTTTCAGTGTAGTGCAATAGCATTACTACCATAATACTGTAGAAACAATAGGAGCAACACTAGTGGAAATGATAATGAACAGCAACGAAATCAGTGCACAGTACACATGTTAATAACATGTTGTTGTGGTGACATGTTAATGTGACATCGTTTTCCCACGTTACATGCTTTTTGCCGTAATTGTGCCAGGGAACGTGCTATTTTACGTGCTATTTTATGGTTTCCCATGTGACATGCTTTTTACCGTGTCTAAATAGTTTGCAGTACCCTCTGTCACATTGCATCTAGTACATCGTGCTCTTGCACATAGCTGCTAGTAGTAACAGCTGCCTCATGTCCTCATGGAATGAGAGCTATTGAGAGACAATACATGTGTCCTTCAGCATGTAGCATATAGCAGTACAACCAAGATCATCCATGACTAGGTTGGCTGGGACAGACAGGTCCTCGCAATGCAGAGTTCCATTTACCCCCCACAGAGCTGGAGGCAGGTTGAATTCAAAATAGTTTAACAGAAATCTTTGTTGAAGCTGTCATCAGAGAGAGAAAAATGGCTATCACAACAATCTATGTTCCCATAGTAAACCAGACCATCATTCTGAGCCATAGTTGTTTAAAGAGTAGGTATGGTAGTGGAATTATTCAACCGCAATAACAAAGCAGCCATGGAGTTAGAGCCATCCCAGTGAAGCAACTATGACATTTGGAGGCATGAAAACACCACAAAGAAATTCAAAGGGTCTCGACAATGGACAAACGATCAGTTGCAGCTGCAATTGCAACGTCAGTGGCAATAGTAGTAGCTGTATTGTAGTAGCCACGCGAGAGAACAACCCAACAGCCATAGCCATAGTCATAAAGGCACTTGCAACGGCAAGCATAGCAGAAACTGCCTCAGTTGTAAATGTAGTAGGAGCAGCTGTAACATCCTTTGATGCAATAGCAACAGAATTAGTGGTTCTATCCATAGTAGCCGAGACAAATGTAACAAGAGTAAACGCAATATTGAAAGCATTAGTAATAATCAAGGGAACATAAGAAACAGAAACAAGGCAAATTACTTGGTACATTAGAAGTAGATGCACTTTTCCTTCAGCTACAGTCATGACAGAAGTGGCAGCAGCCTTAGTGCCACAGTTATTGGAACGTGACTGTTGTCCTACGAATGAGCTCATCTATTGACAAGCTCGTCAAATGATAAGCTTGTTGATTGATGACATTGTCAATCAATGATCATGTTGATAACAAAATCATCAATAAATGAGGTTACTGAGCCGAGGCCTTTATCGGACACGAATGGAAAAGAAATGAAAGAAAGTTAGAGGTAAGAGGGTAGCAACAATGGCTATGGTACCCTCCCAAATAAATGACCCTGGATCTTGAAAATATTCCACCAAAACGTATGGCATCCAATTTCTTACCTTTTATTGTTCATAAGTTTTCTTGTTTTTTTAATACAAATCACCGTCTTTTGTTATTCCTATCTAAAGTTCTTAATAGGAGCTACCTTTTTTTTCACACCCCTTTGTCTCTATGTTTTCCCTTGCACCCCTTGTCAGTCCAAGGCTTGGTAGTTCTAATCCCTAAACTTGGTCAGGTTGTCAACTCTCGTGATGCTCTCTTCTCTTAGAGAAGCTTTTCTTGCAACATCGAATGTTTTACCCCATCGTTTTCACCCTTCTCTTCTCCTAGAGGAGGTAGCATATTATGGAGTAGCCTTTACTAGTTGTTGTGCTCCACTCTCGTTTGCTTTGCCTTCTGAAACATCCATGTCTTCATCTACATCATCTCTTGTCGCATCTGAGTTGGTGCTTGCATCAGCCCCTGCCACATCCATACATGGTCTGTACTGATTTCTGCCAAATCCTTGTCGTCACTTGTACTAAATATTGACAATATCTATATCCTCATGTACATCTTCTCCTAAAGCATTTGCATTCCCGACAGGTTCATTCCCTTCTGCATGTGTATTGACACCATGCATTGTGGCCTACTTGCCCCCTAACTACGTGTGCATCTCCACTTGTGTCATCTCTTATGGCACCAACACTATCGCATATATTACCTCTGGTGGTGTGCCCTACAGTCAACCTAGTCAAACCTGTTCTATTGCCCCACTCTCACTGTTCATTCACCCACTTGCACTGCGTCCGGCCTCCTCATCCCTGTAGGTCCATAAGGTCTGCTCGTCCTCACAGTGGTAATGTTGTTTACTGTTCACAACCTGATCCTGCCAAAGGTCTTGATGTGTTTGGTGCAGTGGGGGTTGTGACCTAGTCAAACACTACGCTCGGCTACTTAATTCATCAAGGTAAACCATGCCATAGTGGCTGTATATTCTAGTCAGGCTGGGCAAGGCACCTTGGCTTCCATCACACTCATTGTGAGTGGCACAACTCTGCTCTTTTTTAGACCAACCATAGTGCAACAAGCCTGCTCGTTTATGGTCACATTCCTTATGGAGCAGTCCATGCATAAGGAGCTAAAGACCATCAAGGAGCATGGGGTTGTACAAAGGCAAAGCTCCCGCCTGTTCACAATGTGTGTTAGACACATCAGAGAAGAATGAAATGAGATGGCTTAGTGGCGTGGTACATCGCTTGGATCATGGTCAAGGTTTTCTCCAATGTGCCTCCTGTGGAGTTTGATGCTACCTTTGTCCTTGTGGGAAATTACACCACTGCCAAGTTGATCAGCACGACTAGTTCATGACACACTCCATGAGGAGATATGTATCGTATTGGCTCCAAGGTTCGATGATAGCACAAGAACAAGTCGTGTTCCTCCAACAGTCTGATACAAGTAGGAGCATTGTCTTTTGTGCTAGAACCTCGAAAGATTCACCTCACCTATCTATTGTCAATAGAAGAGCTGGTTTGAAAAAGGGAGATTGTTGTCACTGCAAGTCATTGGATCACTCATCTTGCTTACAACCAAAATGCATGCGGATGTCTCCTGTGGTGTGAACTAGGTACATTTTTCACAGCATTCTTGTCGGCTCCGATTGGATGTTGTACTATGCTTCAGTTGTTTCATCGTATCCACATCATAGTTGAGTTTCAGGGATTGCTTTTGGGTTTAATCCTGAATGACTGTTGAAGTACACAAACTGTGTTGGGAACCATGATGATGATGCGCATAGTTACTCGGACTGCATCTTCCTTGTCAGAGGTGCTTTGATCTTGGGAGTGGGAAGCAAGTTTTTTTTTACATGCAAATCAATAGAGGCTGAGAACTTCACCCTTGGTATTGTGGTCTTGTGATTTTGTGGCCTACAAGAGTGTCTCATTATTCTCTCCCACACAACATCTTTTCGAGCCCATAAAATCCATCACCATCTGTCTGAACGATAAAGACATGTGCCATCTTTGTCAGAATGATGGCATGTGTCACAAAAGCCTAATATACATCAAGATTCGAGATCATTTTATGATGGAGGACATTGCGAATGGCAAATATTATGTCATTGGAGTTTAAAATCTAGAGCAATGGATAGAATTTCTTACAAAAGTGCTCTAGAGGATTAAGTTCAAGCTATCAGTACATGATACTGAGCTCTTGTAACAATGGTTTACTCCTCAACAACCAATAATTTATACACCACTCTCAATGCTTAATTTCTTTGTGCCCATGTTCAGTCTGCGGCTCTCACTCATGCTCTCTTGTTTTGGTGATTGTCAATGTTGCCTTATGGCCCTTTTTCTTCTGTGGTTTTTACTGTGTGAAGCAGTAGGCATCTCGTGGCAGCAGGAGTTGTAATCAGAAAAGTAGATAGGAGCGGTAGGAGTCACAATGTCCGGGGAGAAGATTGTTTAAACTTGTTCTTCTGTGGTTTTTACTCTCGGATCATGGGGATGTGCATTTGTGTTAATCAAGGTGATATATGGACTCGATGAAACTACGGGGGTGTGACCATATATCCATAGAATTCTCGATAGATCCGTGATATCCAGAGACCACTCTTTAATGATCCCACATCCACTGGTCGGAAACTTTATGTCTGCCATACCAGTGGCTCGTGGAATTAGGCCGACATGTCCACTGATCGCAGTTTAAGAACAAAATGTCCACATGTTTTTATTAAAAGAACCATATGTCCACACCGGCCTACACGGTTAAGAGTAATTTTGGTGAACGGCCCCGTCCGTCATCGCCCAATATGCAGTGGGGTACCGACAGATGGAAATTTCACCTGAGAAGTAAAGGACAAGTGACCTGGCAATATCTCGTGCAACCGGACAAACCGAAGTGCGTGGATTTCACGGATGTTTGAAACTGTACTAACGAGGAGCAATAAACATGTCCTTTTGGGGGACTGGGGGTGCACTATACTATGGAATGCCTTTGAACCGGTCAATGTATACTTCCGACATGTTCCCCTTAAACGCCCTCGTCTATGCCGTGAAACGTCGCTCTGACGCTGACATCCTTTGTCAGCATCAATAATTCATTACATTGCAAGGTTCGCAAACCTATATAAAATGACACATTGAACCACAAACATAGTTTCCTATACGTTATATAAGTTTCTTGGTTGTTTGGTTGGTGTCACTTACAGTGTCCTTCCACATCGGTAACTCACCCCGGAACAACGTCTTGGGAACGGACCCCTACAAGTGTGACTACACACAATTGGTGGTCTGTGGACGTCCTGTGGCCTGAACCGAGCAAAGCAAGGCGGCAGTGGAGGCTCATCAAGCAGGACTGGGACCGGAGACATGCACCCTATCCTCGGTTCTTGACTAATGGCAAAGCCCCAACCCCAGAAGTAATGTGTTGGATGACTGGACACCGGATGCCTTCACCCCGGCCTAAAGATTGTTTGCATGTTTGGGAATAATGGAAATCTGCAGAGTCGTTAGTGGACGAATTCATAACACTTCTTACAAGGTTATGAGAAGGATTGATAGTTGTTCATGGTAATCATTCCTTTCCGACTAATTACTACTCCCCCTCACTTGTCTTAATGGCAATAAGAGATGTACAGTGTTTACACGTGGTATGACATGCTAATGTAGAACTCTTCATGAATTGCCGTTATGAGAATAGTGGATACAACGTATTTAAACTCTCAAAGTTTAAGAGGACATGTCCAAGCATCTAAGACCGCTTTGCACAGTTTGTAAACAAAGTATGTTTTTATGGCGGAGTTGATGTGATTTCAGGCCTGATATGTCTTCATTAATGTCACTTAGAAATAAACCAAATGTACATCAAAATTGTGATAAGCAAGAACAATGAATAGCACACGACGACCAAGTTCAATGGAAATTTGAATTCAGTGCCTACACATGAAAACCAGTGAATGTGGTCCTGTGGTCCCTATGTGGTCCAAATGTGTATTCAGTGTGTAAATCCTCGGATGAAGGGACCTGGGCGTCCACTCACCAACCAATACTAGATTGAAGGCAGCAAAGACTAGATCCAGGACATGATCTCACAGGCTACACACAAGTTGCCAGTGACACAACAGTAATCTGGATAGCAGTCTAGATACTCATCATCATCTTCTGACTCTGATGTGGACGAGGTACATCAATTTTCCTCTGAGTTGTTGTCCTCCATGTCATAGAATATGTCTTCCTTAAGTATCTGACATGGAATGTCATCCTTGGGGCAGTGCCCATGGCAACATGGATACATGCACATTTCAACAATATGAACTGGCCTTGGTGCCCAGTCCTTGCAACTCATGAGGACGTATGTCCCATCAGCGCCAGCTACGAAGGATGTCGCACTCTCCATGACAGTTGCCACCGGTGCCAAGAAGTGTTGCGATGTGAGGTGTGGCAAAAAGAAATTCAGTGCAAGCGAATGAACAACACAGCGACTACACCCCTTTATTCCACAACATGTAACCACCAACTTAGTAAATGAAGCATTCTCTGTGCATAATGTTTTCTGGTTAGGATACATGGAGGGATTACCTACAAAATTTTATTGTGTGTATTCCCTACCCAACATTCGGAAGAATAAAACTACCTTATCCGGCATTCGGAAGAATAAGACTCCCCTACTTGGTGTTCCAAAAATAAGACTCTCCTACCCATGAACAGCGAGAAAAAAAGCATGTCAATGCTGCATGCGATGCAGCGTCAACATGCTGACATCAACATTTTTTTAACATTCACAAACCCCTCTTTTGAGGGGCTTGTGAATATTTGAGGGGGGGTTTGCTCGTGGTTTGCATGGGGGTTCCGAGACTCTCCATGCACTGAAAGGGAAATCTCTTAGGCCCAGCTACCGCGGGACCCGCGGAGCCCGTGCAAAACTAAAACCCTAAAACCCTGAATGCAATTCGGGATAGAATTTGACTAAATTTTGCATGAACAAAGTGGGTGTTTGCATGTTAGGAAGAAAAAAAACAAGCATTCTCGCTCGATCTTGAAAACGAGCGTTTTTTCTTGATTGCAAATTCTTGCATGGGAGCGAGAATCGTGAGGGGGTGGACATTCCCCACCTCCCTTCACTCAATCAGCGGCGCATGCCGCTGATCGAGCATGGTGAAATGAGTGGGCAGGGCAGTCCTAGTTTTTAGGTCACTGGGCAGGGCTTCAACATAATCTGTTCACTGGGTAGGGCGTCGCCACCCTCCTCGTGGATTGTGTAGAAGTATTTCTATGCCCTTCTGGTTATGGGAATGTATTATTGCAAATATTTAATGTAGAAATGAGCATTTTCTGCGCAAAAGAAGATGTTACAATGAGAGAAATTTACTGACGAAATTCAACTTCCTCTCAGCCAATAAAGTTTCCCATCAGGCCACGTACAATCTGATCCTCCCTAACCCTGCTGGTCTTCACAGTAGGGGTTCCTCAGCACTGCAAGGTCTATCCATGAACAGTTGTCTTCTGAACTTTGATGTCTTTTTTGGTCTCAAGTGAGGATGCTGGTCCCACATCTGCAAGCCGGTGATAGACCTTGCTGATGGTGACACTTGGGGGCTGCTCTCCACAGTTGTGCATGACCTGCATAAGACAAATGATATGGATACAGTTTTCCTTTGCACATAGTAACAAAACTAGACTGAAAGGATGCAAAAGAGGAATCAAAAACACGATATCAAATTATACTCTAGAAGACTTCGGGGTCTTCGTCCCACTCCTCTGCGCATTCCTCCCAGCCATCCATGACGCAAGCCTGCTACTGCACACGGACATTGCACTCCTCCCACTCCCTCTGCTGCCGTGGGTCAGCGTAGTGGTCTTCATCCTCCTACTCTTCCTCCTCCAAATCACTTAAGATGTGTGTTTCTGGATCGTAGATCTCTTCCTGTGCCGATTCATATCCAGTCACCTCACGACTACGATTGCTCCCGTTGCTGCTGCAATTGTTGATACGACTGCTGAGGCTGCAGCTGCAACTCTGCTTGCAACCACACCTGTGGCCGTGCAGTGTGCCTGCCCTGTCCATTCCCATCCTGCACCAATGCCGAGCACGCTGGTATTTGGACCTTGTGGGCTTTCGTCAAAAAGCATAACAATGTTTTCCGCTGACGTGCCGGTTGTAGATGAGGTTATTGCAGCTGCCTATAACGTACCAGTGGCAGTTGCAGCAACTTCAGTTGCTGCAGCTGCAGCCTCCCTTTCAGCTTGGGTGCCACTTGGAGGCCAACACCTAACATAGGCCTCAGTCCGGGCAGCGTCTTCAACATGTTGCAGGCGGCGTCGGAGAGCGTTGGCAGTTGCCTTAGCTGCAGGAGCCACAGCAGGTGTATCCCTTTTGACCACACTAAGGACAAATGTAGTTCTTCCGGCGCCTGTCCTCTTGGTCCCAGCATATGCTCTTGGGCTGACATGCACCACGTCTAGGGTCCAGCTGTTGCCACAGCACCCCCTCCTCGACTTTCAGCGATGTTGGGTTGACGTCTGGCATGGGGAAGTTGTACATGCACCTATACACCATGCGTGTGTGTCCAATTTTGCATAGGGGCTCGCCCTGCTCCCCACTGCCGATGACGAAGGCGCATGCATGGGCACAAGGTTAGCCCCAGTCCTTCCATGCCCTGCACGTGCACGTGCGGTCCAGCACGTTCACCACGTGTGTCCTGTTGCTTGGCTTCGTCACGCTGGCCGAGGATGGTCCTTTCTCTACCATGTCGTAGTCGTGGCTTGTGACAACGCTGTTCAGCTGCCGCTTTGTGGGCATCGGCGCAAGTTGTCCTTTGCATGCCTTGCTCAATCTATGCCGATCTGCAAATAAGCGTTGTATCCAAGTGCACAAGGACACAAAGTTGTCGAATGGAAACAGTTTTCTGCACTCCACGATGCATGAGTTCAAGGACTCCAATGCGTTCGAGGTAGTGTGTCCTTCACGGCCAAGAGGACAGTACTTTCTGGTCCACCGCTCTTTCGGGATGTCACCAACTCCATCTGCTTTGAGAAGGTACACTGCTAATTTGGAGTTCACAGGACGCAACTGTTCTTTATATTTCTGCCACTCTGCAAGTATGAGCGTGTGTGCCAGGCGCCAAAACCAGTAGCCAGCTTGCTTGCCATTGTTTTGCTTGATGTTTTGTTGTAGGTGGAAGCAACAGCACGTGTGATGTGCCCCAGGCAACTTCTGCTCTTATGTGCCACGTCACCCACTTCACAGTCTTTGTAGGATCGCCACGGCCAACTCTAGGAATGCACTTGTGATCGTCCAAAAACTTAACGATGACGACGGAGGATCCATTTGGAGTGACGTGCGTGTGAAGAAGCCGCAGACAGCCCATCTCCTTGAACTGTCCACCACGTGTCGTAAAAGGTGTCTTCTCACTGTGAAGTCACCGGATAGTCATGCGGTTGGTGATTGCATAGTCATCCACGTGCCTCCGCCATGTCCCGGAATGCCATTCCTGCAGGAAAAGGATTGGCCTTCCTGCGCTTGGGGGCTTGAATTGACGCCTCATCGTCACAGGACACTGCACAACGTACCAAATCAGAAGTCGAATTTTAGGGTACAGTGCCAAAACAAAAACTGAACACACAAAGTTGACGAGACACAGTTTTTATGAGTAGCATGACTCGGACAAGAAAGCGTGACGAATTATCTTTCTTGCTCTGGTGAAATCAAGAGAACTTGAGCAAGCTCCTCATCCTCAAAGTGCTCTTCATACACCAGGTTTGGGTGGATGGCATTGGGGACACATGACCTGGCTCGTTGAGCTATGGACCTGTCAGTCCATGGGCAAGAGAAACCACAGGAACGTCGGCTTTCCTACCCCTACGCGAGGCAGCCCACTGCAACTGGGAAGCCATCTTCACCAAAATGGGTTCATTACATGTAAAAATGTACAAAAATAGATGAGGTATCCACGCTCACCAGGCTCACAGGAATTGACGTCGTCGTCCATGTTGCACAGCAACCTACCAAGGTGGGTGTATCACAACCATTACAAGACATTGGACCCTGCTGTGGACATTGGTCAAAAGCAACAAGAGACTCGAGACCCCAGGACACCCTAGAGGGGACACCCAAAGGTGACAGGCTTTCCACCGGCCGTTGAAATGACGGGTGCATGACCCAAAAATAGACGTTGTTGCACGTGTACGGGGAGGGGGGGGTGTCCGCTTCCTTCACATGTCAACCGACAACATGTACATCCTCGTACATCTACGCTACTCATGCGACAGGTCTTCGACGCATCAAAGGTCACGCAAACAACGACATTGTCACCGTCGGAAGGAAAAAAATGGACGAGAAGTTGTTTTCAAATGCTGACAGCGACGGCAAGGGTGTTGACGAGAGGTTCTGTTATTTTTGGTGCAACCGCCAACGTCAAGGACGGTTTTTGTGTGAAATCATTATGTACGGAATGAATATTGGTAACAAGTCGAGGGATTCACGAGGACCTCTACTTGGTGAAACCTCATTCCCTTGTAATACAATTGCCTTTTTGGTGGGGTAACACTCATATTACACATTTAGCACATAAGTATTGGACGGAGGTATTTCACTTCGCATAACCAACATCCTTCCGGCGCCAGTCATACTCGGTCGAAGGATAGTCATGCTTTACTTAGGACTTCAATGAACTTTTAAAGCAAGTTTTAACCACCACATATCCATGTGTTTAAAAATGAACACCATACCAGTATGGCTTTGTAATCGTCTCCGTACTAGACATGGCGTGCTAATTGATGAACTCTGTGGATATGGCATGCTTGGATTTTAAGGTGTTGGACATGGGGGGGCATAAAAGTCCGCTCATGGATATGGCAGGGTCAACCCTTCAGCCGTGGGGATGTCTTGGCTATTTCATCCGTGAAACTATGTGCAGAAGTTCTGTAACGTTCAATAGATAGGTTAACTTCATGAGCTTTTGCTCGCACACCCTGGCATGTGCTCGCCGCTTTCTCAATGAGCATTTTTAGCCAATGAGGCCTATTTTCTTTGATACGTTCCATTTGTTTATTTTACCACTCAAACACTAGTTGGGATGCATACGAATTATTTTCTTGGTACGTCATTCCAATGAAAGATCCATACCATTACTTTTGGAATTAACAATAGTGGCTATCCATCCACGTCGCCTGCTGTATTCCCACTCGGTATGGTAATGTAAAACGTCAATCGGGAGTGCACACTATGGTGAAGGGAAAGGGGGCTATAATCCCCTCCTTTTCTTCTGTACCCATTCTCCGTCTTTTAGCTACAACCTTGCTTTTTCTCAACTTTTTGTGCTGTCATTTGGTGTGTTGTGTCCAACATAGCATACTATTCTGAACATATGCTAAAAGTGAAACCCTCCTAAAATCCGTACATTCATGTAAGAGGGCTTTTGAAATATGCTGGCGATAACTCAATGTTATATTTGTAGTCTACAAAGTATGTTTGCTTTTTAAATTGGTCTCCAAATTTGTATCATGCACTTATGACATTCAAGGCTCGTGTTTTGGGGAGCCAGGGTTTGGAAAAAAAAAAAACCCATGCATGCTACATTCTAGCTCAACTCTAGCATTGAAAACATCCATTAAATGTATATGAGGAAAAAAGAGTGTCGCAATGGATCCTCCTCCACACTTGCAGCGACGCTAAGGTTCTCTCTCCATGGAATGATTAGGTTTAGGTTGCATGCTCGAAATGGTACCGTATGATGACCCTGTCCACGTTGCTGTGATATGACTCAACCAGAATGGCTTATGAGTCCCTCGACCTCCTCGGAATATGCTATCCAAGGGCTAAATTGAGTTTATAAGCTACCCAAAAAATGACATTGTGTCGTTACATCAGCATCAAAGCCAAACTTTCAGCAAAAAACTTCAAAAATTGACCAATAACGTCCATAGGATCGGTATCAGTGTGGGCTCAGGTCATCAAATTGGGAAGTACAATAAGAAAGGTTGGATGGAGCCACAAAACCATGTCCAATATGCGAAAATCGAGAGAGTAGATCAGAATTAGGAGGTCAAACCGGCCATTTGCTTGAGCAACAAGAGCTTCACGTGTAACCCTCCTAAAACAAATCCTCACGATGAACATACCAAATGTTTCTTGAGTTTATAACAAGAAATCCTAGAGTCCACCGACAAGAGAACCCATTGTCTGGAGAGCAGAATGTCGAGAGGAAGGCAAATAAGAAGCATGCCAGTGAGCAAGCCAAAAAAACGACAAGCCATGCCCTCTGAGTGACACATCGACAGCCTGACAAATGGAGAAACCAGGGTTCTCCTCTTCCCTTATCCCCTTTTCACTCTCTCCTTTTCCCTCACTTGCACCAAAGTTAATAGTACAAGATAGTTAGGGAGCTCCTCCCTTTCCCCCCTCCTCTCGGGGGCCAATGTCACTAGACATGTAGAGGCATTGTACTCTCTTTCTAATCTATCAGGTGCCGACGGCTCCAGATAGGGGAGGGGGGAGAGAGAGTTAGAGAGAGAGAGAGAGAGAGAGAGAGAGAGTGGCACTCCTCTCTCCCTCTGCTCTCAGGTGTCCACAATACCAGGGAGGGAGAAAGGGAGCTTCACTCCCCTCGTCTCTNGGGAGAGAGAGAGAGAGAGAGAGAGAGAGAGAGAGAGAGAGTGGCACTCCTCTCTCCCTCTGCTCTCAGGTGTCCACAATACCAGGGAGGGAGAAAGGGAGCTTCACTCCCCTCGTCTCTTCCTCTTAAGTGCATAGGACACTCGAGAGGGATAGATGAATCACTCTCCCCTCTTCCAATACTTCGATACAGATGACATAAAAGATGAAGGAGAGGATCATTGCCCCCCCCTGTCCCTCCCCTCTTGTGGCATCGACGATGTCAGAAACGGAGAAAGGGGCATTTCTCCCCCCTCTCCCTCTCCTCTTTTGGAATTGATGACATAGGAGAGAGAGAGAGAGA
>SZWC01001330.1:146342-169055 GCA_023375785.1 Penium margaritaceum
GGGGGGGGGGGGGGGGGGTTGGCTGAGCATGGTAATGCCATGTGTCATGGCAGCCTTGATGGTGGGATTGGGAGAGGGGATTTACCATATGAGTGCGGTGTGTTCTTGGGGGCACCACGCTGTCGTTGGTTGGTAGAAAATGGGCTTGCTCAAGAGTAGGCTTAGGGTGGGCACCTCAGTTTTGCATGCGCTTGGGTAGAAAACGTGTCGCAAAGGGGGGATGCGGGAGGCCTGATGGTGTTCCCATTGAGTGTAGAGGGGGAGGTGTTGTAGATGGTCTGGAGATCAATTGTCGGTGTGTTCCTTGAGAAGGGGCGTGAGGGATGCAGGAAGCAACAATGTGGCAAGGATAATGTAGTGGAGGAGAGCTAGGTGGTGGGCAGGGGTTGCGGCGACAGGAGGAGTTGATACCATCACACGTTGTGATGGTGTGTAGTGTTGCAAAGGTGCCGCACGTGCTATGGCCTGCAAATCGGGGTAGAGGGGCTGCATGGGTGTGGCAGGTGAGGGCCTGTCGTAGGTTTTCGCGTGCGAGAACGCTGGACGGCTGCCAAGGTAGCGGCGACCGGCAAGGGCTAGCCTAGGGTTAGATTTCCTAGCCATGCGGTTGGGATTGTCTGTCGCATAGCGTTGAGCTGTGCGGCGGGGAGTGGACGACGCCTGTCTATGAATAGCGTGTGGCGTCTGTCAACGGGGAGGGAGCTGTATTCACGAGCTTCAGTGGTGAAGGGGGTTACGAGGCGGTGGTAGGGAGCCAAAGGAACAAATGAGCTAGGGGCAGGGCGGTGCATGCCGTCCTCGCCCCATCCGCCAGCCAGACGGTTTGTGAGAGCAAGGTTGTGCCTGTGCAAGCACTCGCAACGGCCGGTACCGCTCGATTGCCCATATTAGGAACTAATTCATCATTTCTGGAGCCCATCACTAGTCTCCAACCATGGAGGCGTTTGAGCCGCATGGCGTTGTTGTGCTACATTAAGGATGACTTAAGATAGCTTAACACTACAACAGGGGATGCCATTGTTAGCTTCACGTTGTTTTCCATAGATAGATGTTTTCACTTACCATGGGTAGAATTTCGACCTCATAGATTTGTAGGCACTTTGACTGCTGGTGTACACGACAGCGTTTCCTGGAATAATGGCCGACCAAAACACAGTAGGAAGGCAGAAAGCTTCAATTTTAAACCAAACAGAGCCTAATTTTTGCTGCATTGGCCCTCACTGAAACCCTTGGCGGCAAGTCCGAGCTCGTCGATTTCGAGGCGTCCGCAATCCCGCCTGGATATTCTCGACTCGAGCACATCGAGTTGCTGCTACAGCAATAGGCAGGAGTAGGTTGTGGATGCAGCAGAGCCCGAAACACGAGCAAGGAAAATAGTCGGGGACCTCACTACCGGACGGGAGGACAACCCCCCTGTTTGGCATGGAGCGGACTGTTCCGTGGATTGCCACAGATTATGATCGTCATCGCGATCTGGCAAACAGTCTTGAATCCCACAGACTAGATACAGTAGTTGGAGTTTGGACACTAGCGTGAAAACCTCAAAATGTTGAAATTTACAAACGACGTAGTCCTACTCCGTCGTCACTAAAGTTTACGGAACATCTTGCAGTAAAAATAACGGAGGTGTTTGTCCATCATGACTGCCAACAACCATGGTTGAGCGAACTTACGAAATGAATCCAGGTGTCGATCCATAGATCGTAAGTAGACAACATCTTGCAATAAATCGTTTTCATCAGGAGAAAACCTCAATCTTGTAGGACCCCAACGCTCAAATTAAACCTACTTCAACCTGTCTTACGGTCGATACTAGTTCGACTCGTCAACCAGCAGCCAAATATTGTCAACAGCTGTTGAACCGAGGGCATGAGTCGACAAACGGATGCCGACGTAGTAGGACCTGTGATACCCACATCATGGACAAAGACGGTGAAGGTCCTACAATGTCGAACACCCGTCCAAATGTATTAACCATTACTGGTCCTATGAGGTAGAGCTAGACCGCATAGGTCCTGTGAAAATTGTTGTTGCGCCGAAACATGAGCACTACCGGTTTGCATATCAAACCAGTAGGATATGTGCTACAAATGGTGCTGAAAGAAATAGTCATAGGTGAACGATGAGGAATGGGACTTTACAGGACCTGCTCCAACGTATCAAAAACACGACGAGGCGTCAAAGAAGGTGCCTTGGGTCACACACAGTTACCACCGATTCACCAGTAACGATGTCGTAGGACCATTTACTACGCATTGCCCACATTGTAGGACATGTGCAAATTCTTATGTTTATCAGAGGTATTTGCCGTATCACTGCGTAACCAACGTTAAGCAAAGAGGACGCAGTATGACCTGTGGAATCTCTGCACCCACTGCGACGATGAAGACGTTCTAGGACTCTGCCGTCTGCATTTTAATGCGGGTGTTCCTTTTTCAAAACCACTTAATAACTATTGGTTTGCGATCAGTATTGACCTCAGACATCGGTGAAATCCATTGCACATTCTAGGAAACGCGCCGAGGTCCCACGACGTCTGACGCCGGAAGGTCATTGCAACCAACACAGGTCCCACCCTGTGAAAAGGAAAATATGACGGTTTGCCACTCAAACCGAGATCACATCCACTACAAACGGTGCTTAGAGAAGAGGTTATCGGTGAGCAATGGCGATGTACACGTTGCACAAGGCCATCGTTCCAATTACGTTTTGACGAGTAAACGGCAAAGGTCTCACGCACTCCCCCCTATTCACCAAAGGATGAGGACGTAGGACTCCGCGATCATTGCCGTCGTCGTGCGACACGTTTTCCTCTGGTCCTATGACGTACGCGCATGGTTGCAATCAGAAATTGTCGATTCACGTCAAACTGAGTAGGACCTGCACGACGCATTGCCAACGTTGTAGGACCTGGGCGCACTTTACAGGTCCAATGAACGTTTTTCGTCATTCGTAATGTAGAGACGATGCTGTAGGACCCCTTGGCTATTCCCTGCTATTCCCACGTCCTTAAAGACAGCGTTGGACTCTCCCGTCTGCATAACATACATGTGTTCAATTCTCTAAACCAAGCGACAACTTTTGGTTCGCGATCAGTATTGCCATCATAGGTCGATCGAAGCAATTTCACATTTCTAGCTAACGTGCCCAGGTCCCACGATGTCTGACCCTCGGAAAAATTCCGTAACAATCACGGGTCCATTGAGGTTATTGTCGGACGGAAAGGGACCTGTGTCGACCGAATGCATTTCAAAGAAGAAACCATAGCCCCTAGGTCCTATGTTAACCAAGTCGCATCAGGACGTCCGCCCAACATGGAGCAGGTTTCGCAACGTCGCAGGACATGGAGACGTCGTGAGACCTCTGTCGATGCCGTTGGACTTGTATCGATTTTGCAGGTCCCATACCGTCAACGCTGCGTCATAAGGGCGTGGTCGTCGCACAAGGTTCGTCGGACGGCAAACAACCTATTCCGGCCGATTGCATGTCGAACGAAATGAGAAACACGTCAAGTGTCTATGGTTTGCAAAAGAAACCAACTGAAATTCAGTGCAAACGGTGTTCAAAGAAGATGTTTGGTGAGGAGGGGCGTTCATAACGTTGCATGACTTGCACAAACCGGACAGTTCGTTTGACGTTGACGCACCGCCACACACGCCGCCATAGGTGCATGCACGCAAACGGCGTGGGACCAGCACACCGCCATAGGTCCTATGACGACCAAGTCGCGTCAGGATGGCCGCCAAACATCGACCAGATTCCGTAACGTCGCGGGACGTGCAAACGTCGCAGGACCATTACCGACGCCGTAGGACCTTTCCGGATGGCACAGGTCCTATAACGTCAAGGCTTCGTCATGAGGGCATGTGGTTGTCGCACAAGGTTGAAAGTATGGTCGGACGGCAAACGACCTATTCTGGCCGATTGCATGTCGAACAAAATGAGAAACTGTTGAGTGTCTATGGTTTGCATAACAAACCAGATTAAAATCGCCGCAAACGGTGTGCAAAGAAGAGGTTAGTGAGGAATGGCGTTCATAACGTTGCATGACCTCCACAAACCGGACAGGTCGGTTGACGTTGACGCACCACCACACACGCCGCCGTAGTGCATGCACGCTAACGTCGTTGGACCCATACATTGCCAGAGGTCCTGTGACAACCATGTCGCCCGACATCGGGCAGGTTTCGAGACTTCGTAGGACATGCAAATGTCGCAAGGCCCTTGCCGACGCCGGGGGACCTGTTTCGTACAATTGCAATTCAGACGAAGTGAGAAACCATGTCATAAGAATAGTTTACGATTCAAACCGGTTTGTAATTCTCAGCAAACTATGTTGAAAAAAGGAGGTCATTGTACAACGATGACAATAGATACGGTGCAGGACCTGTAAATACCGGACAGGTCCANTTCGTAGGACATGCAAATGTCGCAAGGCCCTTGCCGACGCCGGGGGACCTGTTTCGTACAATTGCAATTCAGACGAAGTGAGAAACCATGTCATAAGAATAGTTTACGATTCAAACCGGTTTGTAATTCTCAGCAAACTATGTTGAAAAAAGGAGGTCATTGTACAACGATGACAATAGATACGGTGCAGGACCTGTAAATACCGGACAGGTCGAATGACGTTGACGCACCGCCAAAGACGGACGGCAGTCACCGTTCAAGTTTTTGGGTGACAGACGCCGCCGTAGGTGCATGCACGCCAACGGCGTAGGACCTGCAAACCGCAAGAGGTCATATGATGACCGCGTCGTGTCAAGACGCCCGCATGTGCGGTGCTGACGCAGGAGGACCTGTGGCGATACTATAGGTCCTAAATCGTCCACGTCGCGTGAAGAGGCCTCGTGGACGTCGTAAGTCGTCATGGATTGACGACATTGTAGGACCATTGTCGCATACAAATCACTGACGATATAGGTCCGGTGCGGGTCATAGGTCCTGTTGCGTCTGCGTCGCATCGGCGTAGACCAAACTCGGTCCTTGCTACTGTGTTTAAGTCGTCGTTCGCCAAATATCATTCGGTTTCCGCACGATTTTGGTCCCGTCGGACCTCCCACTCTGCGTAAGGACCATGAGTGTGCGCACACCATGCCTCGTGTGACTTTCATCAGTCTTGTTTCCGATGATGACAGCGGCGACGAACGTAGCACCCTAAGCAAAGTGACCAACGAAAACGACGTGCGTGTAGTGGAGGAGTCGTCTCCTCCTGTTGCGAACCCGTTTCGTTTGAGCTTCTCCCGCGTCTTGCTGGAGGAAACCTCCATCTCCCGTCCCGTTGAGGAGCCGACTGCATCGCTCGACGATTTGCCCAATGATCCAGACTACTCTCTAGTAGAATCGATGAATCAAGGCAGTCGCCGCTCGCCCAGTGCTCATGGCAGAGGGTCCGGTTTCCTTCGGAGGCGCCGAAACCCTGAGACCGTCCAAGAGAAGCAGCTGGAACCCTTCTTCGACCCGCAAACCGGTAAGCAAGATCGTGGATGCGTTTGTCGCTAAAAAATTTAGGGAAAAGGGCAATTTCAGCTCAACAAATTTTGTTGCTTTGCATACTTGCTCAAATGTGTGGTTCCAATGGAACAATGGGAAGCGAAGTACGATGGGTTCTACTTTGGCATCGGACACGCTCGCTGGCAGAGTGTCGAGAAGCTGACGGAATTTTTGAATGCCTTGGAGACCTCATTCATTGTGACAAGGCTGGCTCGTCTGAGATTGACGAGTCTGGCAACATGGTGGTTCATTGAAAAAACACGTCTTGCGCAGGCTCTTTTGAAAGCGAGAAAGAATCACAAACATCCTGTTGCCCTCACACTTGACCTTGAACTGTTTTTCCAGCAGCCGTGGGTCACTTTGAACCCGTTCAGGGAAGGCGAACCTGATATTATTGACTTTCACATCAGTGACGCTTTCCATTCAAAGAAGATAAGAAATCCGCGCCCTCTATATCATTCCTACAAGTGCACGAAGTACGTGGGCGAAGCACAGAGGTGGTACCAACCGGTAAGATATGAGCTGTTGTCTCAGCTCAGGCATCCCAGAAAAAGAACAAATACTGAGCTAAACATTCTTGTGCAGGAAAAACTTGATGGAACTGGCGGGGGTGAAGATGCAGAAGATCCGCAGGTAAACATGTAGAAAATGAGAGTCCTCTCGTAATTGCCATATTGCACAAAAGCTGAATAGTGACGGCCGTTTCTTGCAGGCCGATATTACTGTTGGCAATAGGAACAATGGTGCTGCGGGCGTTGGGGCCGATGCTGCAGTTGGCGCCGGCCCTATCGCAGGAGCAGGCGCAGGCGCTGGCGTAGGAGCAGGCGCTGGTGCTGGCGCCTGTGCTGGCGCCGGCCCTACCGCAGGAGCAGGCGTAGGCGTTGGCGCAGGAGCAGGCGTAGGCGCTGGCGCCTGCGCTGGCGCTGGCGCAAGTGCCGGCGCAGGTGTTGGAGCTGGCCTTGATGGTGCTGATGGCGCTGCGGGTGTTGCTGGTGTTCCATCCCGCGCCCCTAGTTAAGAAGCCCAGAGTACTTCAGAACGGGTCCCTGTGTTGGGTTTGCTCAGGCGGCTGGTTCTAGCATTGCTGATAACTACGCGGCTGCCGCCGCCGCTGCTACCGCAGCCGCTGATGCTGTTGCAGCTGCGAATACCGTTGCTGCTTACTTTGCGGCTGCGTCCAATGCAAGCACTTTGGTTGTTGGCGCTGGTGCAACCAGTGGTGCTACTGGTTGGTTTTCCGCGGCACCAAGCTGTCTGGCCCAACCATCTGCTGCCTTAGCACCAACTGTGACTGCTGCCCCCAGTGAATCTGCCAAACCTGGTGGTTCTTGCGCACCACCCAGTGATCCTACGGCAACCTGTGGTCTAGCGACGGCCTCTGGTCCAGTGGCAGCCTCTGCTCCAGCGGCAGCCTGCAGTTTTGCAGCAGCCGGTGGTGCAGCCGGTGGTGTATCCGGTGGTGTCGCGGCACCGACTGCTGTCAATGGAAGTTTTCCAGCTGCCGGTGTGCCAGAGAGTGGCCTGGCAGCCTCCGGTGTTACAACATCTGTTGTGCCTTCGGTGGGTGTTAACGCTACATGAGGTCCTAGTCTTGCAGCGTGGATGAATGTGGGGGCTGGTGCATCAGTAGGTCACCATGCACCGTCCACCAATCCAGCAAGAACGCCAGTCCTTGGAACAGCGGAGGCTGCACTCGGAGCATCTGGAGACTGCCCTCAGCAAGCACCGGAGGTGCGTAAACCTACTTCGTGCCCCTGCTTTGGTTAACTTCTGAATATGAAAGAAAATCCGGTTTCTGATGCAGGTGAACCTAGGTGGTGCATGTGTTAATCCTGGAAAATCTACAAATATGCTGTTTACCGGTGATGATGAAGTGAACAAAGTAAGTGTGTTGTCATGTTCGGTTTTGCCGCTGTTCTATCGCAAAAATTGAATTCATCCTTTTTTTACCTTCCAGGCCTTGCATCAGTTTGCCGATTATCAGACGGGTTTCAACGACCTTGACGAGTTGGCCTTCAGAGTGGAGGATCTGCCCTGTGCCCAGTAGCAAGTCGCGGAAAACTTGCCCAACCTTACTGAAGCGTTCGACGTCAAGCAAGGTGCCAACAGTTCATCTGAGCACGCATCTGTTGTATTGGAGATGGCGGAACAACTTGAAGTTTACATTGAAGATTTCAAGGAAGCCTTCGACAACTGGTATAATCACGGCAAAGCCATGATCAGGAACATGAGGAAGCTTGCTGGGCATGGAAAGAAGCTCGCAGCAAGAAGTAGGTATTTTCCGTCTTGTTCGTTCTTGGTTAAATTATCTTGTGTGACTTGTCAACTAACTCATCCTTCTCGCTACCAAGTGTTGTGCAGATGATGTGCACCTCAAGAAATGGATCAAGGTGTACAAAGCTCAGAGGAATACAACTAAGGTAAAATCTAGCTTCTGCACGCTCGTCTTCTACATCCGTTAATATTGAATATTATCTGATGAATAAGTTCGTTTGTACAGAACTTCTCGGCGGCACTACAAGGGGCTGCATATTCTTTTGAGAAGGGAGTGCCCACGACTGCAGTTGAAGATGAAAGTGCATCACAGAATGAGGGGCAAACTCGACCTGAGAAGAAGCGAAGCTTTTCGCGTGAGTAATGAAAGTTATCTTTATCCTTCCATTATTTGCAAAGCATTTCATCATGTATCTAATCTTCGTCTTTTGTTTTTTTGCAGCTCAGAAGAAGAAGAAGAAAGAGAGTGAACCGTCGCAGACTGTCGACAATGATAACTTCTCCCCTGTGTAGACCCGTCACCAGAGGAAGATGATGCAACAGTGGACTGGGAAAGGAAAGCCCAACAACTGACTTCTGAATCTACCTCTTGTTGTTGGTAATACAGATGAATGTATTGCCCTCGTAAATGAGGGCATTACATACTAGTATGGGAAGAGAGCCGATAAGAGTGGTACAATGAGTTGGTTAGATATGTACTATAATGTTTCCGATGATAAAGACAATTTGAGAAAGTACCATAATTCTGATAATTGTTATGATTGAGAATCAACTAGGACATACACATAAAAGCCAGATACTAAAATAAATGAAAAAATGACAAATGTAAATAAGATACAAATATGTGATGTTTTAGTACATCAACCTCTGCTTTCTTTGCTGCATCATATAAATGCAGCAAAGAAGGGAACAGGTAATAGAGCTTGGCTTTTCTTTTGAAGGAGGCGATTTAGCGGGGTTAACACGGCTTGCATCATATAAATGGTAAATGCCGTTCATTGACAGTAGACAATACTCATCTTACTACTGTATGTGCTGAACAAAAACAAATGTCATTAAATATCATTTATCGTCTACCATAGTTTTCCTCTAGGTTTTCATGTGCTTAATTGCTTCTCTTGTTCAGCAAGGTCTTATCATCTGCTTAAAAATCAAATATGAAGGGGATTGAGGTGCTTAACAAGAAAAATGATAGACGATGGCAGACGACAGACGATAGACTTAATGCATTGTCCATGGTGCGGTTGTACTAAAGATATGTGATGTTTTACTAATAAATCAACTTCCTCTGCTTTCTTTGCTGCATCATATAAATGCAGAAAAGAAAGGAACACGTAATAGTAATTAGCTTTTCTTTTGAAGGAGGCGATTTAGCGAGGTTAACACGCCTTGCATCATATAAATGGTAAATGTCGTTCATTGACAGTAGACAAGACTCATCTTACTACCGTATGTGCTGAACAAGAAAAAATGTCATTAAATATCATTTATCGTCTACCATCATTTTCCTCTAGGTTTTCATGTGCTTGATTGCTTCTCTTGTTCAGCAAGGTCTTATCATCTGCTTAAAAATCAAATATGAAGGGGATTGAGGTGCTTAACAAGAAAAACGATAGACGATGGCAGACGAAAGACGATAGACTTAATGCATTGTCCATGGTGCGGTTGTACTAAAGATATGTGATGTTTTACTAATAAATCAACTTCCTCTGCTTTCTTTGCTGCATCATATAAATGCAGCAAAGAAAGGAACACGTAATAGTAATTAGCTTTTCTTTTGAAGGAGGCGATTTAGCGAGGTTAACACGGCTTGCATCATATAAATGGTAAATGCCGTTCATTGACAGTAGAAAATACTCATCTTACTACCGTATGTGCTGAACAAAAACAAATGTCATTAAATATCATTTATCGTCTACCATCGTTTTCCTCTAGGTTTTCATGTGCTTAATTGTTTCTCTTGTTCAGCAAGGTCTTATCATCTGCTTAAAAATCAGATATGAAGGGGATTGAGGTGCTTAACAAGAAAAAAGATAGTCGATGGAAGACGACAGACGATAGACTTAATGCATTGTCCATGGTGTGGTTGTACTAAAGATATGTGATGTTTTACTAATAAATCAACTTCCTCTGCTTTCTTTGCTGCATCATATAAATGCAGCAAAGAAAGGAACAGGCAATAGCAATAGAAATAGGCTTTTCTTTTGAAGGAGGCGCTTTAGCAAGGTTAACACGGCTTGCGTCATATAAATGGTGAACAAATATCATCAGCTTAAAAATCAAATACGAAGGAGTTTGGCAGACGATAGACGATACTTAATGCATTGTCCATGGTGCGGCTGTACTAACAGGTGTTGTACTAATAGGTATTGTTCCTATTTTCTCAGCACTTCCAACATTTTCAACATTATATGCACTTCCAACATTACATGTATTGTTTACATTCAACATTCTCGTACAATGCAACACAGTAATGTAATGCAAATTGCATAGGAAGACGGGTATCTGAAATTCAATTTAATTTTCAGGATTGTACAACCACCGCAACAATTGGAAAATATCATCATCCATGGTCTGCCTCTCATGCTCAGCTTGCTCTGCAACTCCATCAGCACTACCATGTTGGCGAACACCATCAGTGCGATTCATGCTATCACCACCTACATCCCTTTCATCCACCACACCATCTGCATCCTCCGCACTCCAGTCATTTTCCCTCCTACCTCCATCCACATCCCTTCCATCCACCTCTGCCTATTCATCCACCCTGTTCCGGTCATCTTCCCCTTCACTGTCAGCTTCATCTTCATCTTCAATGTCAACTTCATCATCGAACAGCTGGATTGGCCTTTGTGCCGTGAAGTTCCGAACCATCTCATCAACATCAGTGTCTGAGACATACCCGTAAATCTTGTTCTTGTTCTTTCGCAAATTCCAGCAAGCGAAGACAAGGTGGCTCATTTCCATGAAATTGGGAATGGAGTAGGTGAAACTCTGCAGTGAAAATCGTCGAATGAACCTGTTCACTTGTTCATTGGCTGAATTATTCACTCCTAAAAACATAACCAGTCCAAATTTTGCGGAAAACCGGTTTATCACAGCGCGATTTAGCAGAAGAGAAACGACATAGAAATTTGGCAGTTAGAGCAAGTACCTGCAAGGTGAGTGTAAACGTCTGAGCTGAATGCAAGAGAACATGTATGCTTCGCAGCATCTCTGTGCCCAAAGTGAAATCTGTCACAGTGAAAGCGGGTTGAGGAAACCAACGATGGTTGCCTTCCAAGAGCGTATGCGAGCAATTTACATGCATTGTCGTAGAACAAGTACTTTGGACGACCCCCTTTCGCAAACCTCGTCAACAACGTCGTCAAAATGTCATTTGGAGACTCGCCACCGCTCATCACATGGAAACCGTAGATAATAAGATGCGGGCAAACTACTGTCAAAATCCCCACAGTCACGTTTTGCGGCAGCTTCTCAGGAACTTCAGCCGCACACTTCGCATCATGGCAAACATGGATGCTTTTGCCGTCTTCGCGTTTGAGGTTTTTGAACCATGGTCTCAAAGCCTTCAGGTCCCAACGTGGATAACATGCAGTGCGGACTGGTTGGATTGGCCCAGCCAGAACTGGCTCTTCACAATCCTGCACGTTCAGAACTGATTCAGTGTATGGAAAAGATACTTTTAAATGCAATTTCTAGAAAAACTGGTTCAACTTACACTCATGAAAAACTCGATATATCGGTTCACCAGAAGTGACAAAACGTTCATTGTCGCGGCCGAGACCATGCACTGGGCAACTTCCCAATTTGATGCATCCATGTCAGCACCATACACCAAGAGAAGCGGCGTAATGTGGCAGTCAACCACCTTCGCCACAAGTGGCATGTGGTCCACAATGTGTTGCCAGCGAGATAACGTCATCAAGGACGCCGACGTGATGAAGGTGCGTAAATGATCAATGGCTTCACCGTGAAGTAAGCACAACTCAGTTCCCCACGCTCCGAGGGAGTACAAGAAGTCATCATATGGCGGCCTTGTTGTGTAAAACTGCACTAACCAAACAACAGAATTCTAAAGATTCTCCACTCACCAAACAGGACTTCGAAAGATTCTTCCGGTGACGAAAGAGGGAAACTCGTGATGCGACACTTACAGTTGCGCCGTTTTCAACATTGAGGTCGCTGTTTGCCACTTTCACGTCCTCCACGATAGTTGCAACATCGAAAGCTCCGCACGTTTGCAAGCCTTGCAGCAAAAGGTTGAGGTGGACATCAAGCACCACATCCTTCTGCCGTCGGCGATGTCCAATACGTGTTAGCCACAGTCTCATCTGCCGGTCTTTCACCAACCTCTTGGGAATCGGCTTTCCACTCACGGCCTGCCCAGGCATTGGAGTTGTGTAAAATGGCTTCTGGACACTCTCACCATGACGATTGATCAGCGCTGTTCCATCACAAACGACCATGTCCGGAACTTCTCCACACACATTACAACATGTGCCTAGACCTTCAACATCGATCACCCGGATGAATGCCTGCATGGCTTTGGATAACGTTGTTCGACATGGGAGCTGAATGTTCTTTGTTGCCCTCTGAAAAAACGCCATGGCACCATGGATCGCCGTGACGGTTGAACCATTGCAAGCGAACGACATAACCCAGACTAGAGCTGAGTGCGTGAACGCTGAAGTAGATGAATAGATGAACACGCCACCTTCACGCCCATCCGGGAACACCTCGCACGAACAGTTGTCAGTTTTGAAGTAGTCAACCTTGGTCTGCAAAACGAGATCAGTTAGGAGTTACTTACGAATATATTTAATGAAATTTTAGTTCCCAAAAAGCTCGAAATTTTATTTTCTTATGATTTTAGCCTCCCGGAACGTGTCATAGAGCTTGATATCCTTGGTTTTCTGCACTTTGCGGAACAAAACTTCAATACGTAGAGACAATCTGAGAACCGCAAGCGGCAAAAAAATGGAGAACTCACTTGCTTCCAAGAATGGCCGCAAGGGCACGAGAAGCTTTTTGGTGACGGTGCTGAGAGTAAAAACTCATCATCCCAAGCCACGGCAGCTAGCCGAGAGGCATCAGACGCATTCGTCGACCGGCTTGGATGCAATCCATGGAGTACATCCACCTTCTGAAATGATCAAACACGTGACCACTGACATACACTCCACTCCTTGGAGTGGTGATCCTCCACTGCACATGGACTTCCAGAGCGGCAACTAACACAGGCAGGAACCTTCATTGGAACAGTTGCATCAACTTCCCGTTGCAAGCGTGCAGCTATACTGGGGAGGAACCATTCAGCACAATCATGGGACAGTGCCTGCAGAATCCGCAGGTGCCTTTCACACTTCCCGCACCTCTATCACAAGAGCAGCGAAATGCACCAAAACCGTCACCCTCCACCAATGCCCAACCTAATACTCTCTCACCGTTTCGAGATGCTCGGTCATCCAAGATTGAGTAGAAAGGATTGTCATTTTGGGAAATACACACGGGAACAACAGGATTGTCTCTCAAACTAGCCTCTGTCAGAGGCCTCTGAAGATGCACTTCAGCCCACTTCTTGTGTATACAAGCACCGCGGATCCCACGGACACAGGTGCAATGAACACCGCCCCAAGACAACCACACATGCACTGGAACTCCGTACAACAATGGGGGTTTTGGGACAGGTAAGCATGGAACAAGTGTCTTGTGTCGATCATGATCGAATTCTTGCACAACAGTGGCTGACTCGCTCAGTTTCACAACAAATTGTGCTGTCTACTCAACATTCAAATCAGCTTCAACAACTTCGTAAGGATCTCCGTTGTAAACCGTTGTAGCTTTGGGTTTCACCACCTTCCGGGTTTTCTTCAGATGACTCTCTTCAAAAACGTAAAGAGGCATATTCTGCCACATGCGTGGCCGAGGTCCTTTTTCCTGCACCACCATTTGACATGTCTACCAATCACCCTCTTCTCAGGAGTGATGAAAGGACAGACGGGGAGTTCAAATAAAGCTAGAAAACCCACTCACAAAAAAGGACATAGCATGGTTGTTGAGGTTGAAAGGACGCTTCAGAGAGTTCATTGCCTTCGTTGCCGTTAGCGGAGGAAGACACGGCAGCTCCTCCATCAGGTCGATGACCAATAGCAGGATTCGAGGCACATCGGGTAAAATTCTCCGGTGGGACACCTTCTGCATCACGAAACGGTGGACTTGCGTGTGTCTCGGTCACCACATGCATAAAGAGATCCACCAAAGTTGGCTCACGAGGCTGCACCCGTTCTGGAGGACACTGGGGACAGCATGGTTCTTTGAGAAGTTCACCGACGTTAGGTTTGCACTGCGGACAGAGTTTCAACGCCGGATTTTGCATCCACGTATCGTTTTCTTCATCACGGAAAAACAAGCTTTCAAAGTCTATAACCTTCAGCTTCAACGTCACACATCTGCACACACTCCAAAACAATCTGCGTTTCAACAGTGAACGAACGCAATGACAACAAAAGCTTGTGATAAAGATAAGGGACGGAAGATTTCAACGGACCTCCGACAGTAGAACCGCATGTGACCTGCGGCATGCTGGTAATCTTGTTCTCCATCTATGTCTCTTCGTGCACTTGAGTGTCGACCTTTGCAGTCTTTGTCAGTGCACACACAGATTCCACCATTTTTGACCAATCGTCTTGTTCCAGCCTTGTCTCTTGTACACCGGCGCTTGATGAAAGATTTTGGTGGGAACAGCTCGCGATGTGAAGTGTACACATTCACCAGTTCTTTGAAATCACAATTTCGGCCTGTCTCATTGCACATGTGACAACACTTGTTCAAAGATAAATAGTTTGCACCAATGATAGCCATGTCGGTGGGCCATCTCACCAAGGATCTTTGCTGACGAGTTGGAGGGGAGCGATTGAACTGCACTCCCAAAGTGGCTGAACGCTCCTCTGAGCGTTCTCGTCTCGGTGGGGACATCTGCCACAGCAAAGCGCGTCCAAGGAATACAGGGTGATTATTCAATTAGGTTTCATAAATAGTGCTTGCCGGTCTCATAAACAGTGCTTGCCATCTGCCAAACATTGCAATGAAACCGGAAAACGACGAAGTATACGATGTCGAGGTAGGAAAGCGACGATTCCCAAATTCAACAAGTTGCAGAAGGTACATGGACTGAACCCCTGACGCTATGAACAGCAAGGACAGACGTAGGACGAGAAGGTGCGTGACAAAGTTCAGAAGAGGTGCTTGCAATTGAGGAAGTTCAAGAATACAAGTGAAACCAGTCTCACGCCATGTGCAGAAGGCGTGGAAGCAAGGCCACCAGCTTCAGATCCGCTCATGAACTACGTCGTCGTCCCAACGATTCCAATCGGTACTCAGCACATGTCAGGACGCGAACCCAGCCCAGACGTGCTCTGCGCCCGGCATCACGGGAGGTAGGATCGAGAGCCATATTCTATTCGCAAGCGAACTAACAGACCTCCGACGAGAGCCGACAAGTGTCGGAGAGAGCTCAGAGTGCTAACTAATAGATGCAGCGAAACAACACTAGGGCCTACTCTGAGCAGACGGAGGAAAAAAGGTTGTAGGTCAGCAGTCTTTACCTTATGCAGCGCCAAGAACCGCATGCCGCACGTCCCCCGAGTAGGTCATACCCCGGTGGACAATAGGCTCAAACGAATGACATAAATCACCCAACACGGTTCTTGTAAGGTTTGTTGGACGACAAGTCGCTACGTCGTCTACGACTTGGTCCTGCAACGTCCAGAAGTTAACGGAGCAGGTCCTGCCTTGACCGCGATTACACTTGTGCAGGTCTTGCATTGTGTACTGATGAATGAAACCCCGACAGTGCATAATTCCGTCGTACCTGAGAGGAAACCCTGGGTCCTACAAAAACACAGACTGCCACGGAGCACAAGTCTTATGACCTCTAAACCCTCGTGCGAGCACTCGTAGAGTAACACAGGTCCCACAATGGAAACAATCGAGCGTCGTCATTGTTTCAGTCATTGTACAGGTTCTGCTACGTCTGCGAAACGCCAACGCTCTACCGTGAGTCCCAGAATATTGTTCGTTGAATATGTTGCAAGACCTACGATACAGACCGCTTGCACGATGTAGTGATTGAATTTTTCGGACCTCTCCCGTCCGTTGTTCTGCATTATGAAACTACCCAGATCTAGTGTCGGTTTGTCAACAAAGTGCTCACCGTTACCGTAAGGTTTGTTGGACGACGTGTCGCTCCGTCGTCCACAACGACATGGTCTTGCAAAGTCTTTTGCGATCTTTTACGGGAATGAGTGAGGTCGTGCAAAGTGCACGAGTGAACGCAGAAGGTCCTGCACGAACCACGAGTCGAAGGTGTCAAAGCTATATATGGCCCTACCTCGACAGCGATTACACTTACGCAGGTCCTGCATTGTTTACTAATGTATGAAACTTCGTAGAAGAGAAGACATTGTGGGTCCTGTAAGACCTATGACTGAAGAAATCGTGACGCCGTTGATGACAGGTCCCGTGAAATCACCTTGTGTTCGACAACGCGGGACTTGTCCGTGTTCGGCCCGTGTTTTTTCTCAACTCGGTTGCAAACAACAAGGATGGAAAACAAATATATTACAAAAGAGATGGTTCCCATCAAACGCAAAAAATCATAGAGGGAACACTAAGGTTGTGCAATTGCTTTTACTAAACTCCCTATGGTTTCACAGCCCCACGCTCCACCATGGGTACCGCCCCCACTCTTTTTTCCAGTGCGGTCGGCGGAATCAGGGTCATTCGGAATTAGGTCGACGTGCCATAAACGTTTTTCATAGCCCTTTGCACGCCCTATTACACTGTGCAATTGCTTTTATTAAACTCCCTATGGTTTCACAGCCCCACGCTCCACACTGGGTACCGCCCCCACTCTTTTTCCAGTGCAGTCGGTGGAATCAGGGTAAATCGGAATTAGATCGACGTGCCGTAAATTTTTTCCCATAGCCCTTTGCACACCCTATTTCACTGTGCAATTGCTTTTATCAAACTCCCTATGGTTTCACAGCCACACGCTCCACAGTGGGTACCGCCCCCACTCTTTTTCCGGTGCGGTCGGCGGAATCAGGGTCATTCGGAATTAGATCGACGTGCCGTAAATGTTTTTCCATAGCCCTTTGCACACCCTATTACACTGTGTAATTGCTTTTATTAAACTCCCTATGGTTTCACAGCCCCACGCCTCACAATGGGTACCGCCCCCACTCTTCTTCCGGCGGGGTCGGCAGAACTAGGGTGTTTCAAAATCAGATCAGTGTGCCATAAAATGTTTTAAACTCCCTATGGTTGCACAGCCCCACGTCCCAAAGTGGGTACCGCCCCCACTCTTCTTCCGGTGGGGTCGGCGGAAACAGGGTCAATCGGAACCAGATCGACGTGTCGTAAATTTTTCTCCGGTAGCCCTTGTCAAGCCCTAGGACACTGTGGATTCTCTTTCTTTCATTTCCCTTTGGCTTGTTACCTTCATGCTCCGGGGTCGGTATGCGCACCCACGGAGTTCCTGGTGCGGCGGGCGGAAATAGGGTAAATCGGAACCAGATCGACGTGCCGTAAATGTTTTCCAGTAGCCCTTGTCAAACCCTAGGACACTGTGGACTCGCTTTCTTTCATTTCCCTTAGGCTTGTTAGCTTCATGCTCCGGGGTCGGTATGCGCACCCACGGAGTTCCTGGTGCGGCGGGCGGAATCGGAGTCGATCGGAACCAGGTCGACGTGCCTTAAAATGTTTTGATTTGCCCTTTTTACACCTTGTTACACTATGTAATTGTTTTAATTAAAATCCCTATGGTTGCACATCCCCACGCTCCACCGTCAGTACCGCCCCCACTCTTTTTCCGATGGGGTCGGCGGAATCACGATGTTTCGGAATCAGACCGACGCGCCGTAAAATGTTTTGAGTAGCCCTTTGCACACCATATTACGCTATGCAATTTCTTTTATTAAACTTTGTATGGTTGCACAGCCCCACGCTCCACCGTCGGTACTACCCCCTCTCTATTTCCGGTGGGGTCAGCGGAATCATGGTGTTTCGGAATCAGATCGACGCATCATAAAATGTTTTGAGTAGCTCTTTGTACAACCTATTACACTGTGTAATTGCTTTTATTAAACTCCCTATGGTAGCACAGCCCCACGCTCCACCGTGGGTACCGCCCCCACTCTTTTTCCGGTGGGGTCGACGGAATCAGGGTGCTTCGGAATCAGATTGACGCGCCGTAAAATATTTTGAGTAGCCCTTCGCACACCCTATTACACTATGCAACCGCATTTATTAAACTCCCTATGGTCGCAAAGCTCCATGCTCCACCGTCGGTACCGCCCCCACTCTTTCTCAACCATAAATACATTTTGCTACAACTACATTCAACTTGCTTAGAATGCATTCAAATAAGGGAATTTCAATGAACAATGATTGGGTGCTTTAACGCACCCATTAATAATTCCTACCACCATGCTACACCTCACATGCCGGGTATAACCCACGTGCCTTTTCCATTTCAGTGCTTCCTACCCCAGGCCGTTACGACCAAGAGGCAAAAAAAAACCATCGCAGCTGGTCACACCTCGTTCGCTTTCGCAAGCACAAACCGAGACGTTGTGGGTCCCGTTTCGACGTAGGACACGCGACACTTTGGTGTACGACCCTTGTAGTATACAAAACTGTAGGTACCAAACTGGGTCCCACTACGATATGACGAAGTCCGTTAGTATAGGACTTTGTCATATCGTAGTGGGACCCGGTTCACTACACAATTGAAAGCCTCATACTCTAACGGTGTATGACTCAATCCATCCCTGTCAGGACCCATGACTTTAACCAGCCAAGGTAGAGTCCTACAACGTTCTCTCACACTTCGTATGTCCTATGTCTACATGACAGGTCCCATGACGAACAACCGAACGGTGTAGGACATGCAATCTCACTGCCGACATGCGAAATTATTGGCAAGACGTTTTTGTAGGACCTAGAGAGTCGCACTACATACCGAGTCCTACGTAATCGTTAACTTCATCCACTATGGCGAGAGTCCTTCGTGCTTGGAATCATTCCTGTTCAAGGGATGTATTCACATGTTATGTCATCACAAACCTGGTCCTATACAAATTGAAAACAACAACCTCACACTCAACGGCGGTTTCCTATGTCGTCCTAACATGAAAAACTAGGACCTACTCTGTCGACGACAATTTAGGAGAACATTTTTAATCTGACTGCCAAAAATGCAGTGTCCAGGTCACTTGCCGCTTAGCTGTCTCGGCAATGATTGCCACTGTAATTTCCACAATGTTTCAAACAATCCTTTTGTTTCCTAGCAATTAATTAGTCAAGATATGGCACAATAATCGCCGCCCCCCGTGGGAAATTCCTGTATAGATTTCCCCGACTATACATAGTGCCGCACACTCCAGAGCCCTGTGAGGTACGGGCGCGGATGCGGTGGCCTGCTCGTCGGCAATAGCCTCGCAATAACCGCTGTAGCCTACCCCAGGCGTGTGGTAGTACCCCTCCTGTAGCAGTAAGCACAACGTTAGTCTGAAGCAGCGAAGATTTCGGCAGTCAGGAGGTAGAAGGGGCTTGCTCCACCTACGACCCCACGTGAACTGATGCGTTGCAACAAGTCACCAGGCACACCACGAATTGAACAACGGATATCGAGTCGCTTTCGACTTCCCGTAATAGGTTGCTTTCCACGACACCATAGTCGGGGAAACGGCCAATCTACAGTTGACTCGCAACATTTTCAACGGATATCGAGTCGCTTTCGACTCCCCCCAAATGTTGCTTTCCACGTGCAAATAAGGTTGGGGGATTAAACTCCCCCTTTGATGAAAGGAAACCTCCAAGGCCCAGCTACCGCAAGGCCTAAAGAGTGCCCGAAACCTAATAAAACCCACAAAAAGTATGTGTTGTAATGTAGTTTTTGAATGAAAATGGCTTCATTAGCTACGGATCTAATATTATATTTTCTTAGGTGATTCGACTCGCAACTTATTTATTCTACCTGTTCGGTGACAAAACATATTCCCAATCGCGAACCCGTGTCTCCAAGTGCTAGTTACTCACATTATCAAAGACTGTGTACGGATCTTCATCGAACCCCTAGATTAGAGCTCCATGTAACACATAATATTTTTGGATACATTCCTTAGCCTAAAGTATACCATGGAAAAAATTCAAAGGAAAATCAAAACCGAATATAGATTTTGTTAAAATGGATTTTGTTTTGTAAAAAATATAACATGGCGAATATATTTCACTTTTCTTGACCAAGGAAAAAGATAAACGAAGAGCGTAGATCTTCTTCGTTTCATTCCATTGGCTTATTGATGGTTTAGAAACATTTCTAGCTTAAATATGGCATTTGAAGCCCAAATACCATAATAATTAAATTATTTTCATATTCTAATACTATGAATTAACATCATCACGAAAAAATAGAATCTATGGTAAGACGGATCTAGTTATAATTTATTAATAGAAAAATTAAGTAATTATATATCAATGAAAAAATGGAGCCTTAAATCAATAAATAATAATTTGTATATTCCAAAAAGTATATCGAAGTTGCAAGCAATAAAAAAATTTCATTTGAATCAAAACATGGAATAAATGATGTTGAACCTATAAATGTTGCATAGACAATGTTTTTTCAAGAACAAAAATCAAATTTTGATGCATTTATTAATGAGAAGTGTTAAAAGAATTTGATAATATTATTTCAAAAAATAATGTTTTCAATTTAAATAGACAATTTTAGGATATTATTTTTACACTATAATCAAACAAAAAAATCCACCATATGATTTATAATGGAATGTAGACTACACAATTACTATTAAATTCTACAAAAAAAGTATTGGAAACATTATATTATGTTATTTATATTAAAAATTTACAATAAAATTATTTATGAAAATTCATATGATGTCCATTTCATAAGGAAATTTAGAGATTATGACACTATATCCATTGAAATTGGTTATTTCAAACATTCGTAAAGGAATTATTGAAATGTTTTTTTTAAAACGTTGAAGGATATTTTGACATATAAATGTTATTTTGAATTTCTTATAACGTTTAAAAATGATAAAATGTATATTGTAATCATGTTTTACCAAAAATTATAAGCAATTTAAGAGATTAATTTTTTTAAATTACATAAAAAGTACTATGTTTCATTAAAAACCTTTCTAATTATTTGCATATATAAACTAACTAAAATAATCATAATTTAATTATTTATGCAAACTTTTTACTCACAATGTTTGTATTTATACCCATGATGACGAAAATTTAATCCTTTCAAAAAAATTTTATCATAGTTTTCCCCTTTTATGCTTTTAAAATTTAAATAAACAACTTTGGATATAATATTTTGCATGGAAATGGTAGTATTTTGATGATGTAAGGTTTTATGTTTCACATGAAAGTATTCATATTTTTTAGATTTTCCTAGTTTTTTTCTGGTTTATTTGCATGTGAACTGTATTATTTATTGGTACAAGGAAATGTATTTTTAAAATACGTAATTTTCAAGTATTGTTTTGGAAAACCAATCATTTTATCCACTTCAAAACATTTATTGAAGTTATATTGCCATTAAAACCATCTATATGATTATGGATTAGAATGAAGATAAACTGTTCTTATTTTAATGGAATGAATGCCCCAAGCTTTACTTTCTACGAAGCAAATATTTGTATTAAATAGACCTATATTTTGCTTTGTTTTTCCTTTAGAATGTCCTTGTAATTTATTTTAGACCTTTGATTTTTCACGGTAACATGCCGTGGTTAGGGTCATTGCATCTATTGTTTCGAGTCTAAATTGAAGATTTGTACACTGTTGGCGACAAACTAAGGAACTAGTGCTCGGAGATTGGGGCTACAGATTGAAAATACGATATTTAACTGGACAATTAGGGTAAGTGATTTTCGAGCTGAATCACCTAACACAATATAATGTAAAACCCGTTGCTACTGAAGTCTGTGACCCTGTGGTCTTTGATGGTTTTGACGTATTTTCGGGGTATGATAGAAACATACGATGTGTCAATGCATGGTAGGTGAAATGAAACTAATTCGTTGGTAAGCGTGGCGCTTTGGGCCAGGTATAGAGGCGCGCTATTTCTCCAAAACGAAAAACAACTGCCTGTACTGCCAGGTGGACTGACCGTGGATAGAACGCTCTCTGCGATGGATGGTCTAGACACAATTGAGCATTGCATGAGAGAAGGCACAAGGCCCCCCTGCTGCGCTTTTGTCATATCGGAGAGGAAAAACCCTAATCCGCCTCATAAGTTTCCCATGGCCATGCGCGGGCGAATCAACGGCTAGTGACACGGAAGTCCACGAGAAAACCCGCAGGAAAACTGGTTCGCGAGAGGACTGGGAGGAGCCGATGGAACCAAGGAGCTGTCTGCCCGGGCCCAGGGAATGTCAAGGTGACAATCCAGCCACGGATAGACCAACTGACGTGGGACAAATCCGTCAGATCGGCGGATGGTGGCCATCCTGAAAGCCTAATCGACGGGCGAAGATCCCACGTGCAGCCCAAGTCTACTGTCGTCGGAATTAAGAAAAACTGAGGTGGAACCACGATTTTGCGGACCCCTGGGATCGACGGGCGATCTGTCAAAGCGGAGCGCATGGTTCCGTGACACTCTGTGCAAAGATAAATGTCAGTGCGACTGGACAATCAGAAATGAAAACCATTGCACGGACTCGATGAAAGTCCTTCCATTGCATGCCAGTCCGGTCCCGTGTTGTTATTCGCACCATTTTGGAAGGTCGTGCGCCAAGACCCGTCCGTGACGGGTCTTGGCGTGCACGGCAAGGCCAAGCCACAGTTCCCAACCCATCATCCTCCCCCCGCCCACATGCACCCCCCCTCCCCCCCTTCCCC
>SZWC01001330.1:188755-201589 GCA_023375785.1 Penium margaritaceum
CTGTTCCCGGACGTAGGCGTGTGACCAGTCGTTGTGTCTGTCTTTTCGTCGTGCATCCGTAGGATCAGACGGCGCTCCGTTTGGACGCTTGTGCGCAGAATTATGGCCAAAACAGTGGTTTTGGGCCGGTTCAGGTTTGACAGGCACCGCCGTGTGCGCCACCCGCCGTGAGCCACGGCGGCTATTTATGCTGTGGAACTGTCATTTGTTATTCCTCTCTGCATTTACTTCAGTTGAAGCTTGAGATACAAGTGCACGTGTCTCTCCCTACCCTTGATGTCCCTTGCATGACCTGTGTGTCAACCAGCCAGACCCGTGCTGTCAGGCTAGCAAGCAGAAAGGCTAGGAAGCTTCCTGGAATCATCTCACTCCAAACGCAGTCCGTAGGTCGTGGCAACCCTCCGGTGCACCAGGTAGGCTACCAGGCTGCCTCCAGCGGGTGGAGCACCACCTCAGGTGACTCCGTCTCCAGCTGGGTCCGCTTCAGGGATCTGCACGTGCATGGACACGGCCGAGTGGTCACAACCAACTGTACAACTGTGTATGGCTGACAGCATCACAACACTCCCCCATGACCCGATGGTACGCATGTCCATACACGTGCAGAACGCGTGCTGGTGCAACACAGAGTGCTCAACAGAGACCCGGACAGTCACCCACTCTCAGACAGGGGTCACAAACCGACGGAACGAACAGCCCTGAGAAACTTCCCACGAGCCAGTGCCTTGGTCAGAAAGTCAGCGCGCTGCAAGTCTGTGCCCACCCAAACGATGGAAATCAACTGCCGTTCCACCAGATTGCACACGAAATGATACTCGATAGCGATGTGCTTCGTGCGTGCGTGGAACACACCAGAGTTCTCAGCGATCGCGAGAGCACTCTGGTTGTCGCAGCGGAGGATGATGGTAGGTACCGACTGGCCCAAACACTGAAACAGCCGCTGCAGCCAGACTGCCTCAGCGGCGCCAGCACCCAGAGCGACATACTCAGCCTCTGAGGAGCTGCGAGCAATGCACCCCTGCTTGCCACTGTGCCAAGACACAGCGGTGCCACCAAGCAGGAACACGTAACCCGTGCGGCTGCGTCCATCAGGACTCCACGCCCAGTCACTGTCGGTGTAGCCATCTACCACAACCGAGCACTGTCTCCGAAAGCAGAGACCGTGATACGGTGTGGAGACCACGTACCGGACGACTCGCAAAGCTGCGTGCAGAGCGCGAGCCCGAGGGGACTGACTGAACTGTGCGAGTAGGTTGACAGCGAACGCAATGTCGGGACGCGTGGTCGTGGCCAACTACATCAGTGAGCCAACGATGCGCAAGTACAGGGTCACGTCCACAGCCTCGCCCAGATCGGCTTGGTCTGTCACCTTCAGAGCGTCCTGCCCGTCGGGATTGATGGGTGACGAGGCGGTGGGGACAGCGGCAAGGAGGTCAGCAAACCGCTCCCCCACCACCTGTGCGTATCGTGCCTGATGGAGGAGGAGTGTCCGTCGACGACGGTCACGCACAATCTCCATCCCGAGGAAAACAGCCGCTGGACCGAGGTCCTTCATCCTGTAGGCGGCCTGCAGGACCGCCTTGGCCTCCTTCACAGCCTCCAGTGAAGGAGACGCAATCAGGAGATCGTCCACGTACACCAGAATGGCAGTGAGGTGCTCGGCTGTCCGTCAGATGAAGAGTGACGGATCGGCGTCGCTCTGGACGTATCCAGCCTGCGTGAGGGTGCGAGTGATCTCTTGGTTCCAGCACCGGGGCGACTGCTTCAGGCCATACAAGGCCTTGCGCAGGCGCCAGACCTTGTTGCCTTCGACCTCAAACCCAGGTGGCTGGACCATGTAGATTTCCTCCTCCAAGGTGCCATGGAGGAACGCATTGTTCACATCCATCTGGTGCAGTTCCCAGTCATGATGGGCGACCACACCAAGCAGCACGCGAGCTGTGGTCATGCGACCAACACGGGCAAAGGTGTCAGTGAAGTCCACCCCCTCAACCTGAGAGAACCCCTTGGTAGTCAAGCGGGCCTTGTAGCAGTCCAGTGAGCCGTCAGGCTTCACCTTCTTGCGGAAGACGCACTTGGCCTGCACGACCTTCCGTCCCTCAGGACGGTCGACCAGCTCAAAGAATCCATGCTCCCGGATGGCCCTGAGCTCGTCCTCACAGGCAGCTCAAAACTGCTCAGCATCATCTCTTGAGAGCGCCTCCTTTAACTGTCTGGATCGGGGACCGCCAAAGGAGAGCTCCGGGTGGCCAGGACACACGCCTCGCGGGTCGGACGGACCACAACCAGGTCAGCGGCAGCTGCCTGTGCAGCCTCGTGCTCGTCAGCGATCAGCTGGTGCCCAATGGGATAGGCTGGGTGCACCTCCGTGTAGGTGCCTTGGACACTCAGGCCGAGAACCTTCGTGCCAGGGTCACCACTGTGCAGGCTGCGCATGCGTCGTCTGGGTGGTGAAACCGAAGTCGGAGGTGCACGTGGGGCCAGTGGACGGAGACGTCCACCTGGCCCACGGGAGTAGCTAGAGTCTGAGCTGACCGACGGCTCAGGCACAGGGAGGGCAGGCGCTGCGTCTAGAGACGCTGCAGGCGTGGGCGAGTCAGTCGCGGCAGGCGCGGGCGAAGCAGGCGCTGGAGGCGCGGGCGAGATAGTCGCGGCAGGCACGGGCGAAGCAGGCACTGGAGGTGCGGGCGAGACGGTCGCGGCAGGCGCGGGCGAGGCAGTCGCAGCGGGCGTGGGTGAGGCAGGCGCTGCAGGCGTAGGCGAGGCAGGTGCAGCTCCCGCAGGCGGGGCAGGTGCAGCGCCCGCCGGCGAGGCAGGTGCAGCTCCTGCAGGCGAGGCAGGCACCACGGGGGCAGGCGAGCCAGGAGACGAGGTAGTCGCGGCAGGTGCGGGTGAGACAGCCGTGGCAGGCACGGGCGATGCAGTCGCGGCAGGCGCAAGCGAGGCAGGCATAGAGACTACAGGCCCGACAGCAATGATAGCCGGGTCAATGGTGACCAGCGACGGTCCCACCCCGGAGGCACCCCGGACGGACTCACCCTGTGGGGCAGACTCCCCCAGCCGACGGGAGGCCTCACAGGTGGGAACGTGAGACGCTGCCTGGGTGAGAATGGCAGACAGGTCGAGGTATGACAGTGCCTCAAAGAACACCGCATCGCACGACTCAACAATGCGGTGTCGTCTTGCATCCCAGAAACGCCACGCTTTGGAGCGCGGGGAGACACCGAGGAAGGCACACATCCGGCCGCGCGGAGAGACCTTGGACCCCTGCTGGTCCTCGGTGAACTAGACGCAAGCCAGGGAACCCCAGACGCGAGCAAGCCTGAGATCCGCACGGTGACCGAACCACAGCTCATACGGCGTGACGTGGTCCGGCAAGGGACCATGCGGGAGGCGGTTCCAGACCCACGTCATGTAGGCGAAGCCCTCGAAGGCGAAGGACTCCGGGAGACCGCACTCAGCGCGCATAGTGCGAACCGCATCCTCCATGGTGCGGTTCTTGCGCTCAGACACACCGTTCTGTTGTGGTGTAGCAGGCGCCGAGAGCTGGTGACAGATACCAAGCTCGGCGAAATGAGTGGTCAGCTCACCGAGATACTCACCGCCGCGGTCAGAGCGATAGGTGTGAAGGTAGTGACGAGACTGACGCTCAGCCATCACGAGCCACAAGCACACGGCAAGAGCGGCATCGCTCTTGTGGCGGAGGCAGTAGACCCACCGCATGCGGGTGAAGTCATCCGTGAGGGTAAGGACATACCGACCACGGTCAGCGATAGACTCGACAGGAAGAGGTCCGAGGAGGTCCGAGTGGACAAGCTCCATGGGACGCTGCGCGCGAGTGACGGAGGCAGGGTAGGTGCAGCGATGCATTTTACCCTGAGCGCAGAACAGACAGTCGGTCTTAGGCGGCTTCTCGAAGGAAGCCGCGTCAAGACCGAGGGCCGGCTGTGTACGGATGAGCTTGGACACAGTGTCCGTGCCCACATGACACAAGCGCCGGTGTAACACGCGCTGGTGGTCAGGAGACAACACCCCCGTGACAAAGACGCGAGCAGACGAGCAAGGGGAGGAGGCAGGGGCAGAGGAGCGCGCTATGTGATACAGGTCATCCACAATAATGGCACGCAACACAACCGTGGAAGTGTCAAGTGCTGTGATCGTGGCATCATCAGAGGAGTGGTGAACAGAGAGACCCATCTTCGTGTAGGCACGAACAGAGAGCAGGCTAAGCTCGAGATCAGGCACAAAAAGCACGTCAGAAAAGTACACGAGACCGGACGGACCATCAAACCGTACGACCCCTGTCCTCTGAACAGGCAGTGACTGCCCAGAACCTGTCTGCACTGACCGAACAGACCCAACAGGACCAAGCACGAGAAAGGCGGTACAGTCACAGGTCATGTGGTGAGTGGCCCCTGAGTCAATGATCCAGTGGCCACTCGCCTCACGACCTGTGGTGGTCACGGTGCAACAAGCAACGGAGCACGCTGCCTCTGCTGGATGCTCAGCAGGTGTGGCAGGACAGCGGGACAATGCACAACGATGCGACTCATCCAACCACTCTGTGCTGTCAGACTCATCGTCACCAGGCGACGAAGCCCCCCCACAAGCATGACCATGTGCAACAAACACAGATGGACTGTCAGTCTGTGGACCACTCGGCTGTGACAGCACACTCGCACCTCCCTGAGAGCGAAGTGCCAGCAGTCGACGCAGCTCTGCGATGGTCTGGTCCCTCGGGTCCGGGGTGGTGCTCCCTCCGGATGGCGGCGGGCCTGTCGCCGGTGCTGCACCCGAGGTCGCCGCGGCACGGGCTGCTACTCCAGTGCGGATCCGCTCCTCGTGGGCTGTCTGGAGACCGCGGGTGATCCTCGCCCAGTCCAGCTCCTACTAGCACTCAGTGTAGCGATGAGGTCCGCCGCAGTTGTGGCAGCGGACAGCCCGTCTGGTGCCACCAGAAGGCTGCTACGGTCCCTTCTTCCTTTTCCCCTTCTTCCCCTTCACGACTGCTGCAGTGGCTGTCGAAGCAACAGGAGAGGAGGCGGGAGAGGGAGAGGTGGAGCTTGTGGGGGTGAAGGCGGACGACGGTGTGGAAGGCGTAGAGGACGTCGCTCCCACTGCTGCTGCGACCATGGCGCCCTGCCGATGCGCGCGGACTGCCTCGTCAGCCGTCGCAACCTGAATGAAGTACCACTGCGCCCAGGGCAGTAGCTGTAGGGTGTCTGACATGGACGCGAGGACATCCTGGTCGAGGCAGGAGAAGGTGTCTGTGAGCTCAGGGCGCACTCCCAGCATGATGGTGTCCAGCGCCCAGAGCTGAGATCCGCCTCCGGTGCCCAGGCGAGTGTAGAGGCGCATGGCCCGACGCCAGTAATCAGCTGCTGACTCCGAGGATCCCTGATGAAGAGAGTGGAACTCGCGAAGGCGCGCGGACCGGGTCGCGTGAGTCTCAGCTGCAAATAGGGTCGGCGCCAGCTCCCAGCCGCGGCGCGGGTCTGCGCCTGCTCTAGTCCCAGGCGCGCCCAGGAAAGGGCGGAAGTCGACCACTGTCTCCTACGGAACCGCGTACAGCTGTCCACGCATGGCACGCGCTGCTGTAAGGGACTGGAGCGGATCAGCCGTCTGGTACTGGCTGTGGTAGTAGGGCCAGACCCCCTCTGAGTCCGCCCATACCTGAAATAGCACCTCCCAACAGTCAAACCCCGCTTTACTGTCGTAGCGAGGCGGGGAAGTCTCGAAGTCCTTGGGTCGTCGCTCCGTGGGGAGCTGGACCTCAGGCGGTGCTAGGAGCGGACGTGGGAAGGGCATGAGAGGCATCAACGCTGCTCCCCCAGCGGCACCCGAGGCCTGACGTGGGTCGGCCTACTGCTGCTGCTGCTGGTGCTGCCACTCCGGCTGCTGCTGCTGCTGCTGCTGTCCCCTCGGACTGGGCGCTGGCGTCTCAATGCGCAGGCTCCTCATCTGCTCTGTCAGCCGCGGAAGCAGCAGCATTGCTAGGAAGCTGTGGAGGGTGATGGTAGGTACCGACTGGCCCACGTCAGCAGCAGCATTGCTAGGAAGCTGTGGTGAATCTTCTCATGGTATCAGAGCATAAATAGCCGCCGCGGCTCACAGCGGGTGGCGCACGCGGCGGCACCTGTCTGTCCTGAACCGGCCCAAAGCCACTGTTTTGGCCATAACTCTGCGCACAGGCGTCCAAACGGAGCGCCGTCTGATCCTACGGATGCAAGACGAAAAGACGGACACAATGACTGGTCACACGCCTATGTCCGGCAGCAGCCGGAGAGTGTAAGAAAATAAACATGCAAATCAGCCTGGCAGGGCTGTCCACCGAGAAAATCCTGAAGGTCTCCAAACGCAGTCTGTAGGTCGTGGCAACCCTCCGGTGCACCAGGTAGGCTACCAGGCTGCCTCCAGCGGGTGGAGCACCACCTCAGGTGACTCCGTCTCCAGCTGGGTCCGCCTCAGGGATCTGCACGTCCATGGACACGGCCGAGTGGTCACAACCAACTGTACAACTGTGTATGGCTGACAGCATCACAACACTGGGCACTAGTTGGAAAGGGACTTGGAGAGACTAGGGCGACAATTGTGGTTACATATGCTGCTCACATCGCGCTGATGCAATGATTGTGGATTGGATGGAGGTAACCATCACCCAAGGGCTCTGTAGAGGCACACTCGAGAGAGCGGGAGCTATGGAGGAGATGGGGTGTTCATGTTTGCGGTCCGGTTAGTGGCCCATCACACCTTTAATGCCCTCATGTAATGCTCCACATGCACACTACCTCATACATGTACATGAGACTGAGTGTCGTGACTGCGTTGGAGCTCCATCCCAAAAGGTGGGAAGTATCCACAATGAAGCTCGTACCCTCTGACAGTAGCAGCACACAGGCAACATGTGGCCTGTTGTAACGGGTCGTGACTCAAGCTCCTACATGGAAGTCGTCATCGGAGTTCACAAAATGGTGTCCGGAGCTCGCTAGAGGAGTTTTCCCCTCCGCATCATGCTGCAGGCCAATCGTCATCAACGACCCGTGCAAGGAGACTTGAATATTTAAAGTCTCCGGAGGCCCAATTTGGTTTTTACCTTTTCCACCTCGTTCGGGGTTGTACCGCGAACTCGTGAGTTTGCACGGGTTTTCCGTCTTCAAAACTTGAAGTTTTTCATGATCCAACTTGAGTTCTATCTTTGACATGTTGGGGGGAAATTGTCGCGTGCGAGACACGCTGACAATCTCGCGCCAACCATTTTTCTCTCGCTCGCGTCTCCCCTCTCGCTCGCCCTCTTCCCTCGTCTCGCTCACCTCGTGAGGCGAGGAGGTGAGGACGAGGACGAAGGCTCGAGGTCATCGGCCTCGGCCCTCCAGGCCTCGTGGCCTTCTGGCCATGGATCGAGCGACCTGCGCGATTGGTGGGCAGCAGGCGGCCGGCCGATGGCCGGCCAGTCACCTGACCGGCCGCAAGCTGTCCAGCCTGCCGGCAGCCAACAGGCGGGCGTCCAACGAAGGCCGCCGGCCAGCCCTAGCAGTGGCGAGGGATGGTATCCAACCACCCCTTGCTTCCGTGAGGAGGAAGAACCGAATTGGCCCTCCTGTGACATTCCTCCCCACTTGTTATGATCTGTCCCGGTTCATGACCAACAAGTAGGAATCACAGATAGTGAGTCATCAACATTGTGAAAGAAAGTTAATAATTTCAATCACCAACAAAACATGAACCTGTGCACGGCATTTTGACCCAAGCTGCAGCTTGTCGGTCAGCACGTCGCGGCCTCCCCCCTTTAGGATGGAGTGTCCGCGCGATAACCGTGTTGGACGTCCTTGACCTCCTATGGTCGATGTCCATGAATGTTACATAGTTGGAATGATGTTCACTATTTCTGTGTTCAGGTGGTACCCCCTTCCCCGGGTCAATCCATGTGATCTGCTAGCTCGTTCCAGTACTCTCTGGCACCATTGACAATAAACACAATGGTGGCATCACTGACGAATATCACAACAGTTTCCGTCTTCTTGTACTTGCTGTAGAGCAATCACTTCAAGTTGGCCAGCTTTTGGTCAAGGCGAGAGGGATTGTGACGCCCGCATTTGGCAAGGTAGTCATGCGCTGAGGAGCAGTGAGATTGTGTGCAGCAAATACAACACTGATTAGAAAAGGAGATCTTGGTGATGATGGGAAGGTCAGGGTCAAGGTGGTGGAGGGGATGGACCAGTTTGAGGTCCATATTGTGCGTAGGTTGGAGTGGATGTCCTATGAAAATGTTCCGAGTGCAAGCTACAACCTTGTGCAAAATAAGGTACGCCTCAAGGTGGGTGGCGTTGTAAAGTTACGGATGGTTATAACGTAGGGAGGGCCAGTAATATCATGGGCGGGGACTGATGTAGGAAGGGTACCTAGTGATGTAATCATACACGTTGTTATGGAGTAGCGACATGTGCAGGAGGAAGTGAGATAGGGTCTCGTTGAGGGAGACTGTCTCATTGTTCAGTAATAGGCTCAACATTGGGGGCAATGTTGAGTATGTTTCTGAGGCTGAGGGAGAATGTGTCAAGCTTGGGCTGTGGAGGGTGGGGACGATGGGCAAATTAGGTGGTTTGGGTTCCCGTTGCTAGTAGTGAGCCCAAGGAAATATGGCCGGTGTCACACCGAATGAACTCAAATTGTGGCGGAAGTCACGTTGAGTTGAGTTCGCAGAGCCGCTCAACTCGTCTGTCGCAAGCCGCATCCAACGTGCTTGTTTTTCTTTGTGACATGATGGCACACGCTTTTCTGCGTCCAAGTTCATTCAACACCCATGTGACAACATCCGCTCGCAAATGGCATGCATGTTATCAACTTTGTTATTTTTTTCATACTCCGAAACTTGAGTGACGTCGTGCATGCAATGACGTGGCCCACTTTGATAACATCATAAACCACGCAAAGAAAAGCAAAATGAGTCAGTGGCGGTTTGGTCGATAACTTTTTGTCCCAAAATTACGCTACTGAGGAGAGTTGCCACGAGTTGCTTCACCTCCGGGGCTGTAGCAACGTTTTAGCAACTCATCGACGACGCCCCAGATTTTGCGCGTTCATCATGGTGTGCAACTCAAAAACATGGATCGGCGCCCTAGTCTCACGTCGGATTTTTTTTTAAACATTCTGCCAGTGCGTTACCGTTGAAGCGAGTTGCTATGAACTCCGGTATGACTGTAGAAGCCCAACAATGGCCTCCGACTCGTCATTTTTTTAGAGAGGGAATGCGGAACGTGGCTTGGAGGTGCTAAGGGGCGGTGTGACATTGGCCTAAGGCTATCAAGAATGCAGTGAGCTCAAATGTGATGGGCTGAGTGATGCTGTCTGGAGTTGATACAATCTGTAAATATTGAATCTGGAGGTCAACAGACATTGTGACTAGATAGATTATTGCAGAATAATCTACCTGAAAATGGAGCACCAACCGAAACCCAATTCCACAAGTTAAACAATTATTGTAGAAGAATTGAGATGAGGCATACAATGCCAATGGAGTGAGTGTAAATCATTTAATAGAGAATGCATGCATAACATGGTTGCTCCACACATCATGTTGGGAAATTTCCACTTGGAACTTTGTAGTTCCTTTTTTCATTCCATCTCTCGTAGAAGCATGGCTCTACGTAACGTTGTTTTTGAAGACTCAAAAACGTTTTCTAGCATGCATGAAAGGAGAGGACGACGGGAGGTCACAATGTGCGAGCAAGGAATAAAACAACATTAACACCGGTACCTTCAAGATTGGTACAAAGAGGCAAGTCCTTGGCATAGCTTTATGATATGCCCATACACATGTGCATGGTGCTACCAAGGACCAGTTGGAGAGACATTTGACTACCATGTATGATACTTGAATGCATGTTTGTTCCAAAGAACTTTCTCTTTCAGGAAAAATTATGGTTGCCTCTTCATTTCCAAGAAGAGATGAAAAAAATAAAAAGTGGTGATATGGCAAGAAAGCACTGAAACTTTTTGAAGTTTTTATCCGGACACATAGGCCAGATCAATCTCGTTTGAATACATGATGTATGGAGTTGGGAAGTTTGGTTGATGAAGAAGCTAAAAACTTGGGATTGATGTATGTGAAACAATAAAAAAAGCAGTAATAGTACTTATGAAAGAAGTGTGCTACATCGTTCAAGTAAAAGCAGATCACACTTCAGTGTATGGATAGACAAGATTGTTCGTTGGATAGACTGTCTTTTCCAACAAAGCGTCCACCATTGGCAATCTTAACTTGAGAATTATGATGCGTATGGTCAATGTACAAACCATCATGTTTTTCAGTAGAATCCCTCAATGTCTTCAAAATGGCTGTTCATCCCAAACACTGTCTCATGTAGCTTAGATATTTTCATGTGGAAGCATTATTTTCAACATCTGTCAAGGTTCTTTGACACTAGGTTCATGATATCTATGTATCACAATTGCCTTGGTGCAACAGGTGGCACTCTATACCTCCTCCTTGACATCCGTAACCCGCTCCTAAGTCAAATGTAGATTAGGTTGAGATATTTTGAATCCTCCTACATTCGATTTTGCGGGAATACTAGAGCACCCATCCTCCTCACGTGCATTTGGAATTTTTGCCACACAAAAGAAAATGAATAGAGTTTGTCCTCTAATTTATCTTTGATCTCTACTATAGAAAATAGAAATTGCATTCCATTTCTAATTTAGCTTCTAATTTTGTATCCTCATAACGGAACCTATATTTTCTTCCTCTCTCTGGCTCTAATGGTGTTACCCTCACGCATATCCTTTCCTATTCTACCACACTTATCTTGAGAAGCCTAGTGTTATCCTTTGGAATCTCTGGCACTGATGTAGTCCCCTTTGCCCGTCTATGTTCCCTCCCTTGCCTCGGTACTTTGCGGGAATGCTAGAAATTGTAGTCTCCTTCTCCCGTCCATGTTCCCTCCAGGTTATGATATTCTGAATCCTCCTGCATCGACGTTTTAAAACTTTTGCATAGTTGTAAAAAACAAAACATTTTGATATGGAGATCACAGCCTTGATGTGAAATCCTTGACATTTGCATGTCGCTTGAAACCCATCCATATTCATAGTCTTGTGTTCATTCCATTAGTTCACCCCTTGCACACATGTTTCTTTTCTTGAATGACTATGAGCTAAAATTCTTGCCTCAACACGAGATTAATTTCCTACTTGTATATTTGCCCTTCTAGCACTGGTGATTTCCACCAACTCGATGCCATCCTCAAATTTTTATCGTCCAACACTGCTCGCAATCCAATACCTGGTGGTCTTCATCTTGAAGTCATTGCTAGATCAAGATCCGAAGAACCACAATGGAAGAGTACAACCTTCTATCCAAACAATTTTAAAACGAATTTATTTCCAGCTTTCTCATTCTTAGTTAAATTGAAGATTCAATCAATCCATCCATGATGGATGTTCACCTTCAAGACATTCCTAGCCCGTAGCTCATAATTTCCACCATGTCTCTTCTTTGAGGGTTTTTTCAATGAATGTTTTACCTTTAACTTCTTCATTCGCAAACCAGGTTGGTTTCCTTTTGCAAGCCCACCCGTTGAACGATGGCTCATTTTCCGTGTCACCACACACGGAGCTTTTTTGCAACCACTCTCCTCCATCTTCCTTGCACGCCAATGAATTTTTGCAACTCCCTCCATATTTCTGTGATTGAAATCCTTCATGGAGGCCTTACCATCCCTTGTAACCTCCAGCTTGCATAAAATTTCAATGTCCACGATCACATGGGTATTCCAAGCTCCATCATCTTTTGCCTCCTCGTGGCTCCAACTGATAAAATTCAAAGACTTAAAGCCTGACCACAATTTTGGTGGCAAAATATGATGCTTTTACTCCGGCTTTTGTCAATAACAACGAAGTCTTAGTTTGTTTTCATGTTAGCTTCAATTACTTGCTTACAACATGACCCTTATGGATCCTCATACCTCATGCTTTCAAGCCAAAAAATGGAGGAAAACGTGCAAGAGAATCCTTGCATATGCTCTTGTTTTATGTATAGAAAATTTCACCTCTTTTTTCACTTTGAAACATGAGATACCAGGTCCAAAATCATTTACTACTCAGTCCTGGTTGCATGTAGTTTGTAACTAAAAATTCAATATGACAACTGTACTCTACCTTCTCGTTGCATCTATGAAGCAGTCAAACACTCCTCCCCTCTCTTCTCAAGGATATTTGGCTTAATATATCGTCTATTATGCCTCTATGGAGCCTGCTCCCCTCCCCGACCTTCAGAGACAATCAATATCGTGCTTGGACCGTTTGAGCCTCTCACCTCCGAAGTAATCCCAATAATCATTTGATCCACGCTTCTTTCATCTAGTTTAGTAGGAAAGTTGGCGCAACCCAACTCCTCGCCTAAGTGATTTTTTTTTTCAATTTTTATTTGGGCATAACAACCCTTCTACCCAATTCGTGAGGGGGTCAGTGACATCCTGTCGAGAGACTTAAGATATAAGACCGCCCTGCCCACTCACGTCACCATGCTCGATCAGCGGCATGAGTCGTTGATCGAGCAAAGGGATGTGGGGCATGTCGACCCCCCTCGCGATTCTCGCTCCCACGCGAGAATCACGATCGAGCGAAAATGTTCCTTTTCGAGATCGAGCGGAAACGCTCATTTTTTTTTTCTTTTCCTTACTCACAAACTGCAAATGTTTTAACATTCAAACCCTACCCCAAATTACATTAGGGGTTTTAGGGTTTTATTTTTGCGCAGGCACGGGGCCCAGCAGGTTCCCTTTCGATGCATGGCGAGTGTCAGACCCCCCATGGGAACCATAGGCCTCCTCCCCC
>SZWC01001330.1:237850-258095 GCA_023375785.1 Penium margaritaceum
CCCCCCCCCCCCCCCCCCCACCCACAACCACAAGCGTACGTTCGACGCGGCTGTCGAGGGCGTGGGTGAGCCAGCGTATGAGCATGTCCCGCCGCTTCAGCGCGCCCTCGTCCGGATACAGCCGCTCCCGAAGCACCTCCTGCACTGCAGCCGCCAACGCCTCCGCGCCATCCCCGCCCTCGCCCTCCCCGCCATCGCCGCATCCTCGTCCGCCTCCGGCTATCCGCGGCCGGCCCCACCGCAGCAGTCTGGCCTCCAGTGCCTCCTCCCGAGCGCTGGCTTCCTCCTGCACCGTCGCGCCGGCCATGGTGGACGGATTCCCTCAGCCACGCGACCGGCGGGAACGGCGGTGGTGCGATAGAGCAGAGGGACGGATTGAGCTATCGGAGGGATTTAGGGTTACACAAGTAACCCTGTTGCTATCGGTTTGTTGTCAAAAGGACAAGGTTCCACTGTTGTAATAAGGTGCCCAGGGTGAAGTAGTAACTGGTGCAGACTTGGCTATGCAGGAGTGACCATACATCCACAAAATTCTCTATAAAGATAAGATATCCACGTTTCGCACATTAATCATGAAATATTCAAATTTGGAACTCTTTCAAACCTCACTAAGGCCATATCTAGTGTGCATATAAAAAAGGCTATATCCAAAAGGACGGAGTTGTTATATGTCCATCGTTTCTGTAACGGGTCGTGTCTCCAGCTCCTGCTCTGAAGTCGTCGTCGGAGTTCGCAGAATGGCGTTCTCAGTCCGCGTCAGGGGTTTACCTCCTTCGCAGGACTGAGGGGCAATCGTCATCAACGACCCAGAGCAGGGAGACTCGAATATTTCGAGTCTCCGGAGGCCCATTTCCGTTTTTAACCAAACCCCTGGCTTTGGGACCCAACCGGGGGTTTTTACCTCGAACTCGTGTGTTCGCACGAGTTATTTCGTTTATTTTATGTCGAAGTTCGTCGCGAATGAACTTCGATTTACGTTTTGCCGTTCTGGCGCGAAATCGTCGCGTGCGAGGCACGCTGGCGATTTCGTGCCAGTCCTCTCGTCCTCACCCTCGCTCCCCCTATCCCTCGTTCTCGCTTGCTTGTTTGCAAGGAGGGCGAGGGGGGGCGAGGGCACGAGACCACTAGGCCTCACCCTCGAGGCCCTCGTGGCCTCTCAGCCGCCGATCGGGCTGAGGCCGCGATGGGCGGCTGGCGGCTGGCCGGCCGGTCGCTTGGCCGGCCACCGGCCGTCTAGCTGGCCGGCAGCGAGCTGGCCGGCGGCCAGCGAAGTGCTGGCCGCCGGCCAGCCCTCGCTGACGCGAGGGGTGGTGCGCAACTACCCCTCGCTTCAGCGAGGAGGGAGGGCCGAACCGGCCCTCCCGCTACATTCCTCCCCACTTATTATGATCCGTCTCGGTTCATGAACAACAAGCAGGATTGTCAGTTAGTGAGTCATCAACATTGTGAAAGAAAATTAATAATTTCAATCACCAGCGAGACATGAACACGTGCATGGTACTTGGACCTAAGCTGCAGCTTGTAGGTCAGCACGGCTAGCGGCCTCCCCCCTTTAGGCTGGAGCGTCCGCGCGACAACCATGTTGGGCGTCCCCAACCTCCTATGGTCGCTGTNTCGCTGACGCGAGGGGTGGTGCGCAACCACCCCTCGCTTCAGCGAGGAGGGAGGGCCGAACCGGCCCTCCCGCTACATTCCTCCCCACTTATTATGAACCGTCTCGGTTCATGAACAACAAGCAGGATTGTCAGTTAGTGAGTCATCAACATTGTGAAAGAAAATTAATAATTTCAATCACCAGCTAAACATGAACACGTGCATGGTACTTAGACCTAAGCTGCGACTAGTAGGTCAGCACGGCTAGCGGCCTCCCCCCTTTAGGCTGGAGCGTCCGCGCGACAACCATGTTGGGCGTCCCCAACCTCCTATGGTCGCTGTCTATGAATGCTGCCCTGTGGGAATGTTGTTCACTTTTTCCGCGTTCAGGTGGTACCTCCTGCCACGCGTCGATCTGTGCGAGCTGCAAGCTTGCTCCAGTACTCGTTGACCAACCCTGTGGGCAACCGAGATTCGGGCTCCCATGAATTATGTTCAGGTCCACAACCGGCCCAATGAACGAGGTACTCCCAAACAACGCGCGACCGAAGAGTACGCTCTCGGTGCTGGAGTAGGCGAAGGACCTCGTATTGGCCGTCGGCAGCAAGGACTGCTGGCGGTGGCTGAACGGTTCCGTCTGCCGTGTATGGAGCCAGGAGGCTCACATGAAATACGTCATGTATCTGCATACTCGGCGGAAGTAGCAATTAGTATGCCACTGGCCCGATGCGTGCCACAACGGGAAACGACCCAATCCACTTTGGTAGAAGTTTTCTTGCCCCTGGCGACTTCAGCCGAAGGTGTTTAGTGCTAAGCAGCACTTTGTCACCGATGTCAAATGAGACCTTCCGGCGACCTTTGTCGGCATATGCCTTTTGTCGCTGCCGAGCTTCTTGAAGGTGACCCTTCGCCTCCTGTAACAAGGAGTCGATGCGCTCGGCAAAGGCTTGAGCGGAAGGGACCTACCCTTTTGTACTCTCACTCTTCACCAATGAAGAGGATACCACTGGATGCCGACCACTGTTCAACACGAACGGTGTGAACTGTGTGGACTCGTTTACCGAGTTGTTCACCGCAAACTCCGCCGGTGCTAGGAATTCGTCCCAATCATGCATGGCAGGGTCCACGTACATGCGGAGCATCTACTCCAGAGTGCGATTCATGTGCTCTGTTTGTCCGTTAGTTTGAGGGTGAAATGCTGTCGACATTTGTGACTCACTGTCGAAGTACTCGTGCATCTTTTGCCAGAACATACTAGCAAATTTTCGATCTCGATCGGAGATAATGCGCAACGGCAAGCCGTGGTACTTTACGACACCCTCAAAGAAGAGACAAGCGGTCTCCTCTGCGTTCACGTCAATGGTTGTAGGAATGAAGTGTGTCATCTTCGTCAAAATATCCACAACCACTAGTATTGCATCGTGTCCGCGGGCCGTGTCCGGAAGACCAGTAATGAAGTCCATACTGACACACTCCCATGGAGTCCCAGGAATGGGAAGCTATTGGAGGAGTCCAGCAGGCTTCTTGCTACTAGCCTTAATCCAAAGGCATGGGTCGCATATCATGCAATACTTACAGACACTCCATCCTGGCCACCAATAGTGGTCCGAGAGTGCTTGTCCGGTCTTTCGGGGTCCTACATGACCTGCGACCGGCGGGTCGTGGAACTGGGAGATAACCTTTGCTCGAAGGTCTCCCGAGTTTGGCACAACAACTTGTTCTCCGTGCCAGAATATTCCTGCGGCCTCCACCAAGCCGTACTTGTCCAGATTTTGAGAGTCTTGAAACCAAGAATCCACACAGTATCCCATCCGGATCCTGTTTACAAAACCGTTGTAATGGATAATCTCTCGTGGTGGTTGCCGCANAATAGTGGTCCGAGAGTGCCTGTCCGGTCTTTCGGGGTCCCACATGACCTGCGACCGGCGGGTCGTGGAACTGGGAGATAACCTTTGCTCGAAGGTCTCCCGAGTTTGGCACAACAACTTGTTCTCCGTGCCAGAAGATTCCTGCGGCCTCCACCAAGCCGTACTTGTCCAGATTTTGAGAGTCTTGAAACCAAGAATCCACACAGTATCCCATCCGGATCCTGTTTACAAAACCATTGTAATGGATAATCTCTCGTGGTGGTTGCTGCAGAGGTGCAGGGGGATCTGGTGATCGTACTATTGTTGTTGCAATGGCCATAAAACACCCACTGACCTCGGTGGTTGCTTTAATTTCCACAGGCTGTCGGCTTAGTGGATCGGCTACATTGATGCGTCCTGGCCGATATTCCCATGTGAACGAGAATCGGCTCAGGTATTCGCTCCAACGCGCCTGTCGTCTTGACAGGTTCGGTTGCGTTTGGAAAAACACCAATGGATTATGGTTGGTCACGACCGTCACACCCCCTTCCGCACCCTCCAGATAGCAATGCCACATCTTGAAAGCGTGTACTACCGCAAGGAGCTCTTGATCCCCAATCGTGTACCACGTTTCCGCGGAGATGAGCTTCCGGCTCTCATACGCAATTGGGTGACCGTTCTGCATGAGGACGGCTCCGAGTCCTACTACCAACGCATCACATCAAACCTCCCACGGTTGCGATGGACCCGGAAGAGCTAGGGCGGGCGCCGTGGATAGAAGCTCTTTGACTTTGAGAAAAGGGTTCTCGCAATCAGGTGTCCATTCCCAACGGACGTCTTTTCGTGTGAGCCTGGTTAGCGGTACTACCATGGTCAAATACCCTTGCATAAACCGTCGAAAGTAGTTTGGAAGGCCGAGGAAAGACCGAATCTGCCCAAAGTTTTCGGGGCGTGGCCAGTCCACAATGGCTTGGACCTTTCGTGGGTCGACACGGATGCCGTCCTTGCCGACGATGTGTCCAAGGTATTCGAGCTCATCTTTTGCAAACTTGCACTTGCTCACTTTCGCATAGAACTTCTATTCCCGACGGATTGCGAGAACTTCGCGCAGATGTTCTATGTGCTCTTCCATTGATTTGGAGAAAACCAGGATGTCATCCAGGTAAATTAAGACAGACTGTCTGAGTTGCTTGGCGAACGTTCGGTTCATTTCTCCTTGGAAGGTTGCCGAGATATTTGTAAGCCCGAAGCAGAACAATCGGAACTGATAATGTCCCATGTGCATTCGAAACGCGGTTTTGGGCACATCATCTTCCGTGATGCAGATTTGATGGTACCCTTGAGACAAATCCAAGGACAAAAAAACTTTTGTGCCTTGGAGTTGGTGAAAAAGGTCCTCAATCCGCGGTAAGGGGAATCGATTTTTCCCCGTCAGCTTATTCAACGCCCGGTAATCCACGCACATGCATAAACCACCATCCCTTTTGTTCACAAAAAGGATCGGCGCACCGTACAGCAAGCTACTAGGCTTGATCCACCCTTTTGCAAGGTACTCTTTGATTTGGCGTTCGGCCTCTCGCCTTTCTGCTGGACTAAGGCGATACATAGGTTTGAACGGAGGAGTCACCTCCGGTTGCAGCGGAATCGTGTGGCCCATGTGTCTTTCTGGTGGAAGCCCAGCCGGTGGGTCTTGGAATGCATCCGAGAATACCGCCAATAGAGATCTGATCTCTTGTGGCGTGTCTTCCGTCACGTCGTCCTCCACTTTCTGCAGTTGAGCCAAGAAGTATCGACATCCTTGTCGAATACGTCTCTTGACCTGCATTGCAGACAAGCTGGCATGGACTTTGAGTCGGGTCGGTGATAATTCTGTACTCAGAATCAACGTAAAGCGGCGTTGTCCTTTTCGGAGGATCAAACGCTTTGATTCAAAGCACATTAGAGCCTTGTTGTCACGGAGCCAGAGATCGCCTAGCACCACGTCAAACGGGTCAAGAAGGTTGAGTACCTTCAACGTGACACTCTGTGTGTACCCTTGAATACAAATTTTCGCTTTACAAGTACCGATCATGAGTACCGTACGGTTGTCACCGATAACAACTGCGCCATTCGATGGCTCGTAGTTCAGGCCTACCTGTCGGGTAAAGCCAAGGCTAACAAAATAGTCGTCTCCTCAAGTGTCAGCAAGTATGTTTACGGGAGCACCAGCTAGGTGTCCTTTGAATTGCATCGTCATGTTGCCTCCACTCTTCCGAGTGAACAGGCTCGACGACGACAAGCCTAGTTTGTGATAAACACGGAATCTGTATGACGGGCATCACAACTCCCATGATTCACCCACTCGTGTCCACATCTTGTGGGCACGTGTGAATTCGGCTAGCACCTTCCGGTCTTTAAATTTGACTGGGTCGAAATCGTCGACTAAAGGTACTGCGAACGTGATTGAACTCATTGCTTTGAGGGCATTTGCTTCAATCACAGTGTCACACAACTCTTGCACAGTGGTCGGTGTCGCCACCACTAAGCATGTACGATCATGCATCTTGTCTGGAGATGCAAGGTTTAGTGGGCAATGTCGGTCAGCAAGTGTAGAATGCGGTTCAACAAGAGGAGAGAAAACAACAGAGAAATTTGAACTCGTCAAAAAGTCAAATTGTTTAACATCCTCATCTTAAAATATGAACCCACACTCGTGATCCAGTTTTACCCCCGAGTGGTCCCCACTAACGTCACTCACGGGTGGGGAAAACCCGCCCCACGGCCTTGTCCGTTACCACGGCTGGGCCCATTGCCGCGACCGCGACCTTGTCCACGGCCCTGTCCGCGGCCTCCTGCTGCACCATCCCCATGAGGTGCTACTGCTGCAGCTAACGTCGCGGCCCCTTGTCCACCACCAGCAGCTTCAAGGCACTGAGCCCTAAAGTGGCCCGGCTGCATGCAGTTGTTTCAGAGTCCTTCGTAAGGATACATTGCGATGCTGACACGCCGCCTATAGCTCGTCATTCTCGCGGCTGCGCTTGTGGTTGGGGCCCTTGTATCCACCAGCCTTCTTGGCTGGAGGATTTACAGGCTGCTTGCCCTTGGCCCCGCCTCGCTGTCCAGCTGACCCACCAGCCCCTGTAGCGTCCATGCGCATGTCGCTGCCTTGCTGTGCACGCGCGTTCGGCCGTGCATCAGAGTAGTGCTTCGGGTTCGCCGAATACACTTCGCTCATGTAGTCGCGCAACGCCCTCTAGCTTGTCCAAGCTTGGCCAGTGGTTGTCGTGGTGGTCTTGTCCTTCAGCTTCTCGCTGGCGAGACCATCACGCAAGTACTCCAGCAGCATGCACTCCGGGTTCTTGAAGGTCTGAGTCCCATCGCCCTCGTCGAAGCTTTCGGCTTCCTCCACGAGTACGGCGAACTCGCTCAAGTAGGATTCGAGCGAGCTGCCCAGCTGCCTGAAGTCCTTGATGTTGTGGAAGGCGCGCTGCGCCTCCTCACGTTGGGTGCACTTCTTGCGCATGATCGTACAGAAGGCTTCCCACGGCATGGACTATCACTCGAGGTGCGGCTGCTACGTAGTCCACTCCTTGACCACATACTTGAAGAGTTTTTCTTCAAGCCGCGTCGTGGCAAGGTTACCCCACTGGCTGAGTGGAGCCTTGTGGAAACGCAGAACGTGCTCCATACGGTTCAGCCATTCGGTCAGCTTCACGCCCTTTCGGAAGATCTCCACACTGTGGAGGAAGGACGTGTTCATGACCGACCCCGAAGTCGTCGAGGTAGGCAAGTCGTCGCTGCCACCGGCAGTGGCATCCGCTGTTGCGGCACGCTGCACTTGCTGATGCATCCGCACCTGGGTCACGCTATGCAACGCCTTGTCGAGGTTTTTTCATCGGCGGCTTGCCTCATGGACGGCCAGGCGATGCAGCTGGCGATCACGGTCGAGGTCTGTGATGCTCTGCCCGACGTGGGCCAGTAGGTTGGCAAACGCGAACTTGAGCTCTGATGTCTTCAGAGCATCGGTGATAGCCTCCAGGGCCCCGCGTTGTTCGTGCACTCTTACCCACTGCAAGAGGGTACGGTTCGCGTACACGCCTCCAAGGAGTCCCACCTTCCGAAGGATACTGTTGTCGGCGACGACGCTCGAGTGGGCGCTGCCTTGCCCCATTGCGGCCGCATCCTAGGAAGGGGGGTCCGCCCCCATTCCTCCGAGTGGTGCCATATCTCCACCATCGGTGGTGATACGACACCACGACAGTCATCACGAATTGCCTTTGCGGCGTCGTCGTCCGGCTCGTTCTCGCGGGAACTTCCCGTGTGACTGCTTTCAGTGTCCTTGCTGCTCTCGGCAGTCTCGCTGCCATCGGCAGCTTCAGGTGACGCGGCGGGCATCTTATCCTTCTCAAGCAATCGGGTCAAGTTCGTCGCACGACGATGACGATGGTCGCGATCCTTATCGCCTTCACCATCGTCGGCGTCGTGCTCTTCGTCGGGGTCCCCCTCTAGGATTTCCTCCTCCATCGGGTCATCCGTCGCGTGGGGGTGGCCCACGTGCGCGTCGACGTGCTCGTCGAGCACTTTTTTGGCCTCCGCACACTTCTCGGTGTCGCCGAGATTGGCGTCGATTGCCTTAGGCGGTACAGTGGCCTTGGGCGGTACGGTTGCATTAGGCGGCACGGTTGCCTTAGGCGGTACGGTTGCCTTTGGATTGGCAACCGTGCTCGCGGCGGCGGCTCCCCAAATTGGAGTCCGCTGAGAGCTCGTGGTGAGGCCGTCACCACCTTGTCCTTGTTTGTCTTGGACGGTCCAGCACTTGCCATCTCGTCGTTCGTGCAACTAGCACGTGAAGGTCGTTATGAGAATCACCCCACAACAAGGACGAATCGTCTCCTAAGATGTTGCTCTCACGATCGGCGAGGCAATTATAAATTAATTTTCTATTTTCCTAGGCCGCCACATTGACAAAAGGTCATGGGTTTTGAAACTAGTCTTCCTAAGCCGTGACTCACGACAATTGGTAGCGACTAGATTCTAGGAAAACAGAAAATTACAATACAATGAATTCACAAGAAGTGTGAGTACTGCTCACAAAGTTAGGGCAAAGAATGGGAGAGGAATTACACAATTCCTAGCAACTCCTGCAATCCTTATTCTAACTTCTTGTCTTATTCTTGTCTTCTTGTCTTCCTTGACCTCATCTTGAGTCTTCTTTGTGCGTCTCGCGCCCCTTGGCGGCGTCTTCCTTGAGCAGGCGGCGTTGGGGAAGCCGCCAAAAGTCCTCAAGGTGTCGTCCTCCCTCTTTTTAGGGCTTCATCAAGCTTTGAGAGCCCCTGGCCTTGGGAAGAAGCGCTGTCCCAATTTTTGGTTCAAGGAGGGAAGGAGGGAACATTGAAACGAGGGAAAAAACTTGGTGGTTTGGGGGTGGGCACTCCCCACCCCGTCCCACAAAATTCTCTTTGGTCCCTTAGAGGTGAGGAGAGACCGTGGAGAAGAAGTCTAAAAAAATAGAGCTCTTCTCTAGCTTCCTAACACACTTTACGGCGCTTCAGACGATGAAGCGTAGATGCCGTAGTCCCTTTTGGCATTTCTGTTGCTGCTTGCAGCTACCGGCGGCATTTTATCTATGTCGTAGCCGCCGTTTCCGTCAAACTCTTGGTCGCGGGGATTGTCTGGCTCTGATACCACTGTAACGGGTCGTGTCTCCAGCTACTGCTCTGAAGTCCTCGTCAGAGTTCGCAGAATGGCGTTCTCAGTCCGCATCAGGGGTTTACCTCCTTCGCGGGACTGAGGGGCAATCTTCATCAACGACCCAGAGCAGGGAGACTCGAATATTTCGAGTCTCCGGAGGCCCATTTCCGTTTTTGACCAAACCCCTGGTTTTGGGACCCAAACCGGGGGTTTTTAATTCGAACTCGTGTGTTCGCATGAGTTATTTCGTTTATTTTATGTCGAAGTTCGTCGCGAACGAACTTTGATTTACGTTTTGCCGTTCTGGCGCGAAATCGTCGCGTGCGAGGCACGCTGGCGATTTTGCGCCAGTCCTCTCGTACTCACCCTCCCTCTCCCTATCCCTCGTCCTCGCTTGCTTGTTTGCAAGGAGGGCGAGGGAGGGCGAGGGCACGAGGCCACGAGGCCTCGCCCTCGAGGCCCTCGTGGCCTCTCAGCTGCCGATCGGGCTGACGCCGCGATCGGCGGCTGGCGGCTGGCTGGCTGGTGGCCGGCTGGTTGCTTGGCCGGCCGCCGGCCGTCTAGCCGGCCGGCAGCGAGCTGGCCGGAGGCCAGCGAAGTGCTGGCCGCCGGCCAGCCCTCGCTAACGCGAGGGGTGGTGCGCATCCACCCCTCGCTTCAGTGAGGAGGGAGGGCCAAACCGGCCCTCCTGCTACAGTTTCGGTCGATAGATCCCCGGTGTGCATAATCGAAATCAAACCGACGGCGGTGTCCAAAGTCGAAACCGACACGCATGCGGTGTCCATAGTCGGAATCGAAATGACAGCGGTGCCCATAGTTGAAAACGACATGACATCTGTGCCCCCGGTTAGTGTGAGTCATGGGCATGCTTGACATATGTTTCAAGGTTTTAACATATTTGTCATAGATTTCAGCGACCACGCGGAAACGACTGTCGTCAGCGGCCGTACGCGTAATATGGAAACAATTGACGTGGTTTGTTAGGTCTCCGATGCCTTCATGACGGGGGTCTTACATCCGATAATGCAACGCTTCGGCTCGTAGAAACACGTTGCATATCATAGAGCTGATTGCGTCACCTCAGTCCGTTGTTTGAGGGATTGTCGAAGTTTAACAAATTACACATTCGTCCTCCTGAAACGAGTCCGTGTATTCCACTACATTGGTATCTGTTTTTGACAGCGTGTTAGGTGTCACATCCTGCTGGTTTCCCGAGACGCAATGTACCTCCCATCATGCACGGCTACCATGTGCTTCCCTCAACTGCAGTTGTACCAATCACCGGAAAATACTGTTTGATCCACATCGACAGTAGCGGCTCGTGGGGGTTTCTCGCCTTGCAGTGCATTGTGGTGCATCGAAGCGTCGATTATGTTCCTCGTGCCCATGGTGACCTCGTTGACGGTGCATGCGAGATGACCGTGGGTATCCCAGTTATAAAGAGCCAATTTTTATGAACAAGGTGTCCATGATGTCTCCCGATGGCGGGGACCACGTACCACAGAGGTGGCGGAGCTCTCACAACATCCTGGTTCCCACCGGACGACAGAGACGACGACTTGACAGATGATCTGTGCTTGACGCGCTAGGCACGCACCGCCGACAACGACGATGTACCCCCCTGCAGTCGATGGGGCCCCATGCCCTCAAGCTGAGGGTCCTCTCAGGATGTCCCGTGTAGGCGGGCGTGTGCTCTCAACCAAGGGCCTGCCCTTCGGTTCTGACGATGAGGCAAAGGCAGCCGACGCCAAGGTGAAGGCTGCCACCGCCTGCATCTCGGAGCCCACCCCACGTGCTACCCCGAAGAAGTGGAAGGTTGCGGTGGACTTCCCCGGTGGCTCAACATTCGAGAACATGGCCGCATGCAAAACCGTAGTGGAAGAGTATGCGGTTCACAACCACATGGCGCTGAGGTGGTTGAAACGCGAACGCACTCGCTTTGTGGCGTGGTGCAAGCAGTATGCGACGAAGAAGTGCCCGTGGATCGTTCGCGCCGGGTACAGCAAGAAGTCTGGAGCAGTCAACATCACGTCATTCGTGGATGGCCACCTTTGTGACCCCGGCCTCGGCCGGGGTAACCCCGTGCGCTCCATGAGGTGGGTTGCACGGCGGATTGAGAGCACCATCACGAAGGACCCATCTGTGAAGCCCAAGGCGCTACAAGCGGTCGTGACAGAAGTTGCCAACACAAAGTTCCCCTACACCAACCTTTACCGTGTGAAGAAAGTGTGTTTGGAGAAGATGTACGGCAAGAAGTCGGACTCATGGAGCATGTTTCCCGGTTACGTGGACGAGGTACATTATCCCGCATTGGTTTACTCCTCTCGATTTTCAGCGCTTCGGCTATGTGATACTTTAGGGACTCAACATGTGGAATATGGTGTCTCATGCAGGTGCTCAGGGTTGACCCGCTGGCCATCACCAAAGCCGAGAAAGACCGTGTCACGGGTGCCTTCGACAGAGTGTTCATCGCACCCGGTGCCTGAGGGAGAGGTTTTGTGTACACCAAGCGGGTCCTCATCCTCATCTAAAAAACGGCCACAAGCAGGTACTCCTCATCATGCAATTCTTCGACGCAAATGACAACGGCATGCCCGCTGCGTATGCCTTGGTTTCCGGGGAAGATGAGCGCAACTGGAGCTGGTTCTGTGAGTTGGTGGCATCAGCGTACCTCACGGCCGCACAGCATGGAACAACGGTCATATCTGACCACGAGAAGGGACTGGCCAACGCTGTCAAGGCCAAGCTACCCGGGGCGACCTACACGTACTGCACGTGGCACCTTATGTGTGCAGTGCAGTCCAAGTGCCAGGGCAGGTCAGGCGCACTATTATGGAACCTGGCGCACGTGACGACGCATGCGGGCAGGGACGCATGCCTGGCAGAGATTCAGCGCACAGTTCCAAGGGCAGTTGATTACCTGCTGCGCGGGAATGGAGAGCCCTGCATCCCTAAGGAGCGCTGGAGCAGGCTGTTCTGCCCGGTTTCTCATGGTGGGCATACCACCAGCAACGCCATGGAATCTCTAAATGGCAAGCTGGTGGAGCTCACGAATATGTATTTGTATTTTTATTTCGTGAACCTGCACGTGTTTGTGCAGCGATTGTGGCACATTCGACGCAGGATGGCACACGACGCCGAGGGCAGCGTCGCGCCTGCGCTCCACCTCAAGCTGAAGAACAACTGCGACCGCAGCAGAGAGTATTCACTCGACCTGGATGGCGACGAGATGGGCCCATGGCACAACGGCACAGCCACACGTTGTAACAGCACTCCACGCGACATCAACCTCACCACCAAGGACTGTTCGTGCGGGCGTTGGCGGGAGTATGGGGTGCTGTGCCCGCACGCGTGCAGCCTACTACTGAAGAACGCGCTGAACCCCATAGCGTATGTTGATTTTGGCTACCTGAACCTGAGGTACAAGCGGACCTACAACACCCCATTCCCATTGCCAAATGTGCAGGAGGTGAAGCCGGCAGAGCCTAAGTGGAAGCAGCCAGACCCAAGTCGCGGGCGCGGGCGGCCAGCCACCGTGCGCTTGGACAGGTACGCGAAGATGAAGAAGCAGCGCATTTGTGCCTGCTGTGGAAAGCAAGGCCATGTCCAGCGGGCATGGAGGCCCCAAGCCCCGACCAGATGGCAGCCGCACACGTCTCCGAGCTAGATGCTGAGCGTCGCATGCGGGCCTCCTGCCGGACTAACGTGGACGCCATGGGATACTCAGGGGATGAGGCGGATGATGCACCCCCTGCCAAAGAGGAGGCGGAGTCGGAGGAGGAGGAGGAGGAGGAGGAGGAGCATGAGGAGGGGGAGGAAAATGAGGGGGGGAGGGGGAAGGGGAAGAGGAGGAGGGGGGGGAGGGGGGGTAGGAGGTCGTCGACCCTGTCTCTGTGTCCAGTGACGAGGAAGGGGTCAACCACCATGATGCCGAGGATCGTGAGGAGGCATGGATGACCTTCAATGCTGAAGTGGACAGCATCAACCGCTCCTTTGGCCTTTGGTGAGTCTGGGTGAGCTTGTTTTGATTGCCATCACTTCATTTGAACTCTACCTTCAACTTCATTCATGATGTATAACACTGTTTTCATTCCATGTGTGTGCTTTGCAGAGATCACCAACGTGCACTTTTTGAAGAGGAGGTGCATGCCAGATCACATGTGGATCGTGATTGCACTCCTGCAGTAGATTAGCTTTTAGCTGTGGTGTACTTTGGTTAGTAGTTTTGATCAACTTTGCTTGACTAAGAGTTCTAATGCCCAATGCCTGAGCTTGTGTACTCCTCCCTCTCCATATCGAAATCAGCCCACATTCCTCTTCTGCTCAAATAATTCACAACCACTAACCACACATTGGACATTTGCTTTGTTGAACTATGCATCTGTTCTAGTCCACAATTGTAGCAAGGTGCAAATTGTAGTGCACAATGGTGTCCTGAAATTATTTTACAATGTATGTACCTCAAGCAGCTACCAAGTGTACATATAGACTGTACACACGTTCATTTCGTTCTCTTTGTGAAAATTGTTTCAAGGAACCAGAAACATGAGTTCATGTGACCAACAAGACTTGACCGTCATCTTCCTCATGGAAGTTGGTGCGACATTGGTGTGTCAGAAACTGTATTCTTCTTTGTAGCCGCCAACAAGAACAAGATATGTAGGCATGTGCCATTGTATTGCAACACACAATGACGCATGTCAATTGGATGCCTCCACGAGTGAAGCAGAGGCAGAGGAAAGTCATTGGGAACATGTCTTCTACGAGAGAGGAGACGAAAACATCGACTCTGTTGATGCCGATGAGGACATATTCTATGATGCAATGGGATGTCAAGGACGGCAGGGATGTGGATGCGACTTGTGCCACTGGCTCTGGCTATGCAGTGTCCTGGATCCAAAGTGGTTAGATCCAGAGTGGATTGGCTAGTACTTCCTGAAATCATTCAACAATGGCCGTACTTGGGTCATGAACATTACTCCCATGCCCAGACTAGTCACATGAATAATACTGTAGTGCCCATAGCTGTCAATGAAATAATAATGAACTGCCCATAGTTGTCAATTACCTTTTACTTTTTTGCCCGGAAATGTGACAAAAATAATCAACAGAGACCCATATTTCTCATTGAAATAATAGTTCCATGCCCATATTTCGATACCCAGTCATTTCTATGCAATAAAACTCGGATGCCCATACATGTCACTGAAATAATACTCGCATACCCAGAAATGACAATGCAATGAACCTCGGAAGCCCATAGTTGTCACTGAGATAATACTCACATACCCACAATGGTGAATGAAATAAACCTCAGAAGCCCATACTTGTCAGTGAAATAAGAATCGCATACCCTGAATTTTCAACACAATAAACCTCGGAAGCCCATACTTATCATTGAGATAATACTCGCATACCCAGAATCGTGAGAGCAATAAAACTCAGATGCCCATACTTGTCACTGAAATAATACTCGCATACCCTGGAGTGTCAATGCAATAAAACTCTGATGCCCGTACTTCCATCATCAAATGCCCACTACGGACTCGTTGGCTTGGTCCATGTCCAAAGCTCCCATGGCTCGGGACAGTTGGGCGGCCTGCTACTGGGCATGGGCACTACCAAGTTCCAAGCCATGTGCTCCGGAGTCACAGGAGCTCGGGCTCATGATGGTTCTACATGTCCCAACTCTCGGTTGCGTACTACATTGCGCTCCTTCAATGCGACCCATGCCCGATGTGCCGCCCTGGGGTCCGCTACGGGAGTACCCCATCCATGATGTGTCGGGCCATTTGGACGGACGTTGTTCTCCATGTCCAGCGAACGTGTTAGTCAAAGTTTGACACTAGGAGTAAACTAAGCGCAGAGTACTGTTTGGGAAGCACCTTCAATACACACTGTAGTACCGGTCCATCATGCGAACCGGTAGAAAAAGCGGTTCACTTGATGAACCTGTTTGCGTGAGCCTGAGTGGACGTCGGCACATGCCGCCGACATCGGGTGAAGGTGCACACGGCGTCGACAACTTCCACCGTGGACAATATGTCATTGCTGGTGGCCGCGTCCATTCGGTGAGAATTCATTGGCGATAAAAATTTCCTGTTCTGAGCGACGCGCATACGTCGTCTACAACACGACGATGTCAGTCCAAATGCATGGCTCCAGCTTGTGCGAATTTCCCGCCGCCGAATGGTAAACGACAAAACGAAGCGGAGGCTGCCAAGCCAGGATGGCAACATGCGAGGTTTGTTTACGACATGCAAGTCCATCAAGACTGAATAATTCGATCAAATAGTGGGTAAAGTAGACATAGATTTTGGTTTCGTCATGCACAATGAAAACTATGGGTACCGCTGTCATTTTGATTCCGACTATGGACACCGCATGCGTCTCGGTTTTGACTTTGGACACCGCAGTCGGCTCCATTTCGACTTTGGACACCATGGATCTATCGGCCCAGACCATGGACTCCGGAGTATTTATGCCCTATCCAAGACCATGTGCTATGTCGACGCCCCTTTGTATCCAGCGTCAACATGCTGCCGTCGACAGACATCGAAGAAATATTACAAACTTCTCTATTGTTACGCGGAGCGGAACATAGGTGGTTCACAGGGAGAGGTGTGGGGCAAAAGATGATTCGAGGATTGCAGACAAATGACTTATTTGTATTAATTAGTAATTGGACTTCAATGACAAGTGTTGTTAAAATAGGGAAGAGTGAGGGGGAAGGAGAGAGGATGGAGGGGAATGGAGGAGGCGGGTGGCGGGTGGAGACGGGAGTTAGCCACGAGGCCGACTGTCCCTCTCAAGACTGTGAGGGGGAGAGGCTCTCAAGAGCCGTGAGAGGGGAGGGGCTCTCGAGAATTGTGAGAGGGGAGCGAGATGTTCAGGACTTAGTGCGAGAGTTGATCGAGGCGAGGGGAAACGCACATAATATTGTTAGAAAGAATGAATGAGCGATGGCGAGGACCGGCCCCTACCGGGTCGGCCTCGCAAAGAGGATGACGTCAGCAACCTGGAGCATGTTGCGCGGCGCAGCATGCTCCAGGCAAGGCATCGTGATGCCCATGCGAGTGGCGAGAGGGGGGCTTTCGCTCCCCTGCGAGGAGGGGGCGAAAGGCCCCCTTCTCAAGCGCGAGTGCACCACCTGACTGGTGCGCAAGTGAGAGGACGTGCACCTACTCCTAGCTGTTAGTTTAGTACAGGTCACAACGGCAGGAGTTAACCCAGTGAGAAAAACCCGGGTAGCGGAACTAAGCTAGGACTATACTAGGCACTCTAAAGCAGTAACAAACGTTGACTACTTTAACACGATAGTGCTAGCAAGGGTATGTCTCTAAAGCAGGAAGCTTGAACACCACACCAGGAGCCCCACAAGCACGCCAGAGCAGGCCGGGACACACGGCAACGAGGATGGCTACGCCAGGCGCTGGTGGCAACATCGTGCCAAGAGAGCTCCGTCAGACGCGCACGGCCGCAGTGCTCGGCCAGAAGGGTGCGACCGCAACACCCGGCCAGAAGAACGCCACGAGAGGCACGCCACCAGTCGCACCCGCACGGAAGCGCCTCTGCCACGAGCCCCCACCAGAAGCACACCACTGAAGCACCCCGCCAGTAGCGCCCATCCGGAAGCACCCGACAAGAAGGACCCAGTCGACACATCCGGTCGGGAGCACCACGCGGCCGTGAGTGACGGTCTCGAAGCGCATAACGAAAGCGGGTAGGGTGCCAGGGGAGAGAATCAAGGACCTGCACCCCAGCGCCCAGAGGAACACGACAACAGAGACACAAAGGGAGGGCGGGGCAGAGGGAATAGGTGTACCACGCCGTCGACGGAGGAGATCGGGTGTGCAAGAGCCTGCAGGAGATGCACTCACGATGGGAGGGGGGGGAGCAGAGCACGGAACGGAGCGCGAATGCAGCATGCACGCGGTCATCGAGCGGAGGACCGATGATGCTGGCAATGGGAGCGGGAAGAGGAAAGAGGAGACTTAGAGCTAGTGGTAGGCCGGAGTGGTAGTCCCGACGCGTGCAACGGTGACGGGGAGAATGAAGGACCTGCACCCCATCGCCCCAGAGGCACATGACAACAGGGGCACCAACAGGACATGGGAGGGGGGAAGCAGGGGAAGGAACGGGAAGGAGAGTAGATGGGCAGGCGGGAGGCGTCACGTCGACGACGGAGGATATCGGATGGAGAGGAGCCTGCAAGAGACGTGAAGAGATGCAAGGGGAGTGGGAAGAACAGAGAACAAGGAAGCAGGCTCAGTCGAGCGGGGGCAGGGTCATAAGGCCGACAGAAGTGATACTCGAAGTGAAGGCGGGCTGGTGGAGGGCCTTCGTGAGGAAGTCCGTGAGCTAGAACTCAGCTGAGATGAACCGGAGACAGACATCGCCTGTCGCGACCACGTCGCGCACGTAGTGGTGCTCAACGTTGATGTGCTTGGTGCGACGGTGAAGCGCACCAGCGTTCCTGGCAATGGCCAACCCACTCTCACTGTCGGTGTGGAGAGGCACGGCTGCGGTGAGGAGATGAAGTTCGCCGAGAAGGCGACGTAGCCACACTGCCTTGGCGGCAGCACTACCCAAGGCCATGTACTCGGCCTCTCCAGTGCTGCGATCGACACAGCCCTGCTTGCCGCTGCGCCAGGAGATGGAGGCAGGGCCAAGGAGGAAGACGAAACCGCTGCGGCTGCGGGCGTCCGAGTCGCGGGCATAATCACTGTCGGCGTAACCTGCCAGGAGAGGTACGCCTGACCCGGCTGGAAAGACGAGACCGGCACGGGCAGACCCTAGAACGTAGCGAAGGACATACACGGCCGCCTAAAGGTGAGCCGTGCGAGGCTCACGGGCATACTGGGCCAAGACGTTGACCGCGCAGGTGATGTCAGGGCGCGTGGTGCCAGCGAGATACGTGAGCGTGCCGATGATGGACTGGAATGTGATGGCGGACTCTGGCGCACCGGACTCCGCGTCGTGAGCCACACGAAGGGCGAGCTGAGTACCCGGTGGCATGGGCGAGGAGGCAGCGGGTAGGGGACGAGAGAGGTCGACGACAGAGGCGAAGCGGTCCGCAAGAGTCTGCACGTAGCGCTCCTGATGGACCAACAAGCAGTCAAGAAGGCGCTCGATCTGCATACCGAGGAACATGGCCGCAAGGCCAAGGTCCTTCATGCGGTACGCCGAGGAGAGAAGACCCTTCGCCTCGAAGATCGCAGAAGAAGAGGGAGAGGTCATGAGGAGGTCATCCACATACACCAGGATGAAGGCAAGGACGAGAGTTGTGCCACCGACGAAGAGGGAGGGGTCGGACTGGCTAGGACGGAAACCGCCACGGACGAGGGTAGACGAGAGCTCCTCGTTCCAGCAACGAGGGGACTGGCGGAGACCGTAGAATGCACGACGGAGGCGACAGACGCGGCCGGTACCGTCGGAGAAGCCCGGGGGCTAGACCATGTAAAGCTCCTCCTCCAGACGACCGTGGAGGAAGGCGTTGTTCATGTCCATCTGATGAAGCTCCCACCAAAAGTAGGCCGCGAGACAGATGACAATGCGGCTTGTCGTGAAGCGGCCGACAGGGGCGTAGGTGTCGGTGAAGTCAACGCCGGGGACCTGGGAGTAGCCTTTGGCGGTGAGACGCGCCTTGTACCGGTCGAGGGCACCCGAGGCAATAAACTTCTTGCGCAAGAACCACTTGGCCTTGATGGCCGTGCGACCAGGAGGAAGGTCGGCGAGTTTGAGAACACCATGTTCAGCGAGGGCGGCAAGTTCGGCAACACAGGCCGTGTGCCAGGCAGCGGCATCCGGACGAGCAAGAGCATCGGCCAAGGTGAGGGGGTCGGACTCATCAGGGGGGGAAGGAGAGGAAGACGAGGGCGGAACGGAGGTGACCGCGAGGGCACGAGCGGCAGACGCCGGGGCACCGATGAAGCGGTGATCAGTGCAGGCATCGAGTGCATGGCGAAACTCGAGGTGGAAGAAGTGGCGACCGTGGGCGTGGCCCGGATGGAGGGTGTACCGCGACAAGGGGCGAGACAGAGAGAGCACATCAGCAGAGGTGGCAGAAAGAGAGGAAGGGAGGGGAGCAGAGACCGCTGGAGGGGGGGGCGGTAGAGATGGAGACAAAAGAGGGGTGGGCGAGGGCATAGATAAAGGGGGGGAAGAAGCGAGTGGGGGAGAGATAGGTGATAATGCGACAATGGGAGGAAGTGTGCAAGGGAGGAGGCAGGAGGTGGAAGAGAGTGGAATGGAAGGGACGGTAGAGAGCGGCACAGTAGAGACCCTGGAGGGGGAAGGAAGGGGCAATGCAGGGGCTGGAGGAGTGGGCGCGACTGGGAGAGAGGCAACCGGAGGGGAAGGAGAGTCGGGGGAAGAGGAGGAAGGGAGTGTGGCGACGGGGAGAGGGACAGAAGTGCAGGTCAGGGCGCGAGCGGTACGAGAGCGAGTGCGAGACGAGACAGGGGAGGAGGGAGGAGGGGTATCCAGGAGAGGAGGAGAGAGCGAAGGGACAGGGACGGGGGGAGCGGGGGGAAGCGGACGAGGGGAGAGAGGAGGAGGGGGAGAAGAGGGAGGGGGGGCGGCAGGCCGGGTCCAAGCGGCGTGTGTGCGCATCCACGAATGGGGGCGAGGGGGAGCCACGAGCAGAGAGGGTGGGCTGGGAACGAGGAGGGGGGGGAAACTACCGGAGGGGATGGACAAAAGAGGGGGGTGGGCGACAATGGGGAGGGAGAAGGAGGAGGAAGGGGCGGAAGGGTCTCGCGAGCGAGGACGTCGACCAGCGAAGGGGCGGACGAGAGGTGGACAGAGGAGGCGGCAACGGGCGAGGATGGCGGGGGTGGGGTCACTGCGAGGAGGACGGGGTCGCCCACACGAGTGCTAGAGGAGGACGTTGGGGACAGGGCGTCCTCCGGAATGTCCTCGATAGAGAGGAGAACAGGGTCAGTACCACGAGGGGAAGACGGGGCACAGGGAAAGCCCATGAGCTGAGGCGCGGTCAAGGCAGGGGGGACGGGGGGAGGGGAGGAGGGGAAGCCGGGAGGGGAGACAGGGGACGACACGGGAGACGGTAAGAGGGGAGGGAGGGGAGAGACAGGCGGCGGACCGCCACGGCGGTGCGAGGGTGGTAAGGGAGG
>SZWC01001330.1:258418-270601 GCA_023375785.1 Penium margaritaceum
AGGAGGAACAAGAGGACGGGGTGGAGGGACATGCGAGGAGGATAGGGAGGAAAGGGGGGCGGGGGGAGGGGAGCCAGAGGTCAGCGGGGGGACAGTCGAAGGGGGCACGGTAAGGGGGGCAGGAGCGAAGGTGGCTGAAGACACAGGAGGCGAGGAAGGGGGCACGGGAAGGGGGGCAGGAGCGAAGGTGGCTGAAGGCATAGGAGGCGCGGAAGGGGTCACTGGGGGAGGCGAGGAAGGGGAGGGGGCACCAGCAACCACGAGACCATCGGAACTGTAGGCCGTGGCAGAGGCCGGGGAAGGGAGACAACGATCCACACGGAATGCACCATAAGTCAAATGCTCTAATAATCGAGCATGACAAGACTCGATGAGGCGATGGGCGATAGGGTCCCAAAAGCGGTGTGCGCGAGAATGAGGTGCAACTCCGAGGGTAACACAGAGGCGCCCAGGTGGATCAAACTTACCCGTCCTGGACAAGGGGATAAGGTAGACGGTGGCCATCGTGCCCCAAACCACAGCGTGACTAAGGTCGGCACGGCGACCAAAGAACAGCTGGAACGGTGTGGTGTCGGGGGTAAGTGGACCATGTGGGATCCGGTTCCAAACCCAAGTGCGATAGCGGGCTGCCTCAGACCAGAAGCCGCGGCCACGATCAAGAAAACCAGCCTCAGCCATCATGGTACGGACTCCCTCGATGAGTGTCCGGTTCCAACGCTCGGCCACCCCATTCTGCTGTGGAGAATAGGGGACAGATAGCTCATGAACCAAGCCCTCACGGTCGAAGAACGATGCTGTGGCACCAAAGAACTCACCACCTCGGTCGGACCGAAAGCGCAGTAACTGGTGGTGACTCTGACGCTGCACAGATGAATACCATGACTGGATAGTGTGGGCAACATCGCTCTTTGCGTACAGGAAGAAGACCCAAGTGTATCGAGAGTAATCTTCTATCAAGCTGAGGACATACGTGGCGTGCTCAGCGAGAGACTCATCCTAAAGAGGACCAAGTATATCAGCGTGTACGAGCTCAAGAGGAGCGGACGCGCGTGAGGGTGAGGATGGAAAAGGAAGACGATGCATCTTGCCAACGGCACAGAAAGTGCAATCGGCAGTGCAAGGGGCCCGGAAGGAGGGGTCGGACAAGCCGTCAGCGGGGAGGGTGCGGAGTAGAGAAGCAACAGCAGAAGAGGGAAGATGGCAGAGACGACGATGAAGGAGATGGGAATGGGCCGAGCGGGAGAGAGCGACGAGCGCAACAGCATCAGCGGCGGGGGCAGAAACGGAGTGCGGGCCGAGGACCTGATAAAGACCCTCGCCGGGAGGCCGACGACCGCGGAGGACAACACGAGCACTAGCTCGGTCAGTAACAGCGACGAGCCCAAGGGCATAGGTAGTGGAGAAACCGCAGACATCGAGGGTGGGAACGGACAAGAGGGAAAAATCAAGAGCCGGGACGTAAAGGACAGAAGTCAAGGTGAGGGAGCCGACAGAGGAGGTGAGGCAGACGGTGCCCACACCGAGCATAGGGAGGGGTGCCCCATCACCCGTGTACATGGAAGTGATCGTAGAAACAGAGCTAAACTCTGTAAACAGCTCGCGAGCGGGACACATGTGATCGGTCGCCGCACCGTCGACCACCCAAGATGGGGCCACGACACGCTCAGTACCGGAGAGGAGACAATAAGCGGACGTGCGGGGGGAAGAAGGAGATGGACAAGGGTCACATGATGGGGCGCTGGGAGAAGTGGGATAGGACGTCAGGGTAGCGATGAGATCAAATAGAGGAGACGTACCAGCAGGCGGCGGTCCGCCAAGCACACCCTTGGCCAGAACACGACGAATGAGGGCGATGATGGCATCCTCGGTAAGGGGAGGGGGCGCAGCGGGCGCCGGCGGTGGACGAACAGGAGCAGCGAGCGGGGGAGCACCGAGAACCGCAGGCGGAGGAGCGCCAGGGGCGACGTAGGGCCGACCGCGGAGGAGAGCGCGCTGACGGGCAATGCGCTCGCGAAGATCAGGGGCGGGAGGAAGCGGGCATGCATCGTGACGATGACCCACAACCTCGCAGTTCCAGCACGTGGGCGGACGGGCACCGTCGCCACCACCACCGCCACCTCTGCCGGGCGGGGCTCAAATAGCAAGGGCATGAGCCGTCGGAGGAGGGAGGAGGCCGGGCAAGGCGTCGGACAAGATGGGCTCGGTAGGAGAAATGGCAGGCTGGGAGACCGCCTGGAAGGAGCGAAGCCCGTCCAGGAGAACCGGCCAGACGGCGCCGGGAGTCTGGTACGCAGCCTGAAGGGTAAGGGCGAGAGGAAAGGAAGAGAGGGCGCCGGAGAAGGAGGGCCCAAGGCCAGCGACGATAGGAGTGACAAAAGCCTGATTGGATAAAGAGACACCCGTAGTAAAAAGCTCGCTCTGAAGGAGCTCCGCGCGACCCAGGTAGGCGCCTAAGGACTCGTCGGGACGGCGACAGAGAGCCCGAAGATCAGCAAGGAGAGAAGAAGCGGAGCGAAGAGAGTCAGACAAGTAAAGGGCAAGGAGTGCCGTCCAGGCCTCGCGGGGGCGAGCAGGAAGAGCGGCGGTGGGTGCAAACCGATCAAGCTAACGAAGGGCGACCGAAGGGGCAACAGAGTACAGAAGGTGGAAGGCAAGGGCACTGCGATCGGGATGAACAAGAGGGAGGGAAGGGGAAGGGTCGTAATGCTCCCAGAGGCTGTGCATGTGGGCCCAGGACACGAAGCGGGGGGACCACTCAGAGAACGGGGTGCCTGGGATGTGAACGGGAGCAGCAGTCAGGGGGAGGGACGGAGCTGCGGAGGGACGGAGATCACGGCGGGCGAGCTGAGCGACGGCAAGTGCGAGCGCGGCAACGGGATCACCACGGGGAGGGGCGCCAACGGGGACAGCGCCGCTGACTAGAGGGAGAACCTCGGCCGGGGCTGCGCCACCGGCAAGGAAGGCGCCACTAGGTGGGATGGCAGGGCCAGCAGGAGGGGCACTGCCCGCCGCAACGACTCTGGGAGGGGCAACGTCAGTGCGGGGGGCACCAGAAGGGACGGCAGACTCGGGAGCGATCGAGCCACCAAGGATGACGCCACCACTAGGGGCGACAGAGACTCCAACGCCCCCAGCTCCACCCGGAACGACAGCACTCGGAGGGGCTACAGGAGTGTCAGAGTCGAGAACACCACCCGGGGGAACAGCAGGAACGGGGAGGACGACTCCCGCGGGGGCAAGGACAGGGTGCGCGAGGTCACCGGAGGCATCAGGGTCAGGGAAGACAGGTAGCATAGGGTGGATAGGAGGAATGGGGGGAACGACACGGGAAGAACCGATAGGGCGAAAGGCGAGGGCATCGAGGATGGCTGCAGAGAAGGGGAACGCAGGAGCTCGGGTGCGGGATGGGTGGCGGTGGGGTGTGGAAGGAGGGGCACGGAGCGCTGCTAGAGCTGCGGTGACGGCAGCTTCAGCAGCAGTGCGAGGGGAGAGAGCGAGGGAGTCATCAACGATGCCGGTGTCCACGGAGGTGGGGGGGCTCCCCTCCGTGGACACCTCCGAGGCTTTGTCACGGGGTGGCCGGGCGGCAGCGGCGGCGGCGGGAGTACCGGAGAGACCGAGGTCCGCCATGACATTGCTAGGCGCAGGCCGAGGGCCAAGGGACGCGAGGAACAAAAGACTACAGGAGGAGCGAACATGAAAGGGAGAGGAGGAGCTAACCATGGTGTTTGGTGTGTATTTAGAGTAAGGCATTAAGGGGGGGAGGGGAAGAGGAGGGGGCAAACGAAAGAACTCTGGAGGGAGGGGAGGAGATGACGGTCGGACCGGCCGGACAGCGGACAGCGTCCACGGCGACGGACGGCTCCCGCGAAAACGATGACTAGGCCGAAGGCAGTGACGGAAGCAGGGCAGCGGTTGCGGTAGCGACGGTGACGGCCGACTGCGACAACGGCAGACAGCGGCAGCGGAGGCGGATGGCGGAAGCGGAAGCGAAGAACGGGAGGCCACATGCCCTCAATGGCTTGATTCCATGTTAAAATAGGGAAGAGTGAGGGGGAGGGAGAGAGGATGGAGGGGAATGGAGGAGGCGGGTGGCGGGTGGAGACGGGAGTTAGCCGCGAGGCCGACTGTCCCTCTCGAGACTGTGAGGGGGAGAGGCTCTCGAGAGCCGTAAGAGGGGAGGGGCTCTCGAGAATTGTGAGAGGGGAGCGAGACGTTCAGGACTTAGTGCGAGAGTTGATCAGGACTTAGTGCGAGGGCAAACGAACATAATTTTTTTAGAAAGAATGAATGAGCGATGGCGAGGACCGGCCCCTACCGGGTCGGCCTCGCAAAGAGGATGACGTCAGCAACCTGGAGCATGTTGCGCGGCGCAGCATGCTCCAGGCAAGGCATCGCGATGCCCATGCGAGTGGCGAGAGGGGGGCTTTCGCTCCCCTGCGAGGAGGGGGCGAAAGGCCCCCTTCTCAAGCGCGAGTGCACCACCTGACTGGTGCGCAAGTGAGAGGACGTGCACCTACTCCTAGCTGTTAGTTTAGTACATGTCACAACAGCAGGAGTTAACCCAGTGAGACAAACCCGGGTAGCGGAACTAAGCTAGGACTAAACTAGGCACTCTAAAGCAGTAACAAATGTTGACTACTTTAACAAGTATCAAGTGCGTTGCGCACATTTATGCAATCCTGAGAATGAGAATGAGGCAAATGTCGGGTCATCAGTGCTCGAGCCGAGCGACGCGTGCGAGGTTGCGCCGTGAGTGGCTAATTCGAGAAGCTCCGCCGAGAAGTCGGGGGGCTTCAAGAATATCAAGGCGCTAATTTATATTCTAGCGCCGCTGAGAAGTGGACCAAATAATTTCAAAACATCGACATGGTTCGGGACACTTCTCTTGACCTTTCTGGAAGGTGGTCAAAGTTGTCATAAACTTCTCGAATGGAACACTGGACGTCGGGGCAGTTGGCCAAAATGCCCTTAGTCGGACGGCATAAAAATCTTGACGTCGTCGCACAGTGGGCCGTGAATGTAAAAACATAAATGCCCATGTGCAGAGTTTAGGGTCTCATGTACGTTAGGGATGTAATACTTCCTCCCCCCCTCTTTTAGCCACGACGTCCCAACGTTCTTGTATACGGAGGCCGGTGATGGCGAAAATAACCATCGATGAGATGATCGATGTCTTCGAGGTTGTCGTAGGACCCGCACCTGTTGTGCGCGGCATTGTAGCAGTGCCACTTAACCATATAGTTGGTCGTTTTCCCACGGCGTTGATGTCCGAAGATATCGTCAATTACATACTCCGTATCCCCGTCCACTTGGACCAGTGGTAGTGCGACGTCTCTATCGGGGAAGTTCGTACGAGTGTCCCCGTAGTGCTTGAGCTTGCTAATGTGGAAGACATGATGAATTGCCATGCTATCACGTAGGGGAAGTGGAGTGATGACTGGGATTTGTATACGCTCGATCTCAAACGGTCCCAACCAGCGGGGTTCGAGCTTTGCAAAGTCTTGTCCTCGGGACTTGATGTTTGCAGAGCCAAGGAGGACTCGATTGTGAGTGCTGAACACATCATCACTACGATATCGGTTGGCTGCTCGCTTGATGGCTGCTTTCGTCTTCACGAGGATTTTCCAGGTTTCCTACAAGACGCTTGCAAAGTCTCAGTGGTGAATGTCAACCGCGGGGATGTTACCCCGACTCAGCAATTGAGCCGATGTGGCAGGTAGTTTTCCATAGACCACTTCAAAAAGAATTTTACAAGTTGTGGTGGAAATGGTGCAGTTTTATGCGAGTTCAACGGTGGATAGTTTTGCCGTCTAATTGGTGTCGTGAGGCTCACATAAAGTTCGGAGGAGTTGTTTGAGCATCTGATTGGTCTACTCGGTTTGCCCATTGGTTTGAGGATAGAATGCCCTTGATAGCTGGATTCAACTGCCATAATGCGTCACCAATTCACGCCAAAAATGTCTAGTGAAGTGGCCATCTTTTTCGCTTATGCTGGTACGTCGCACGCTGTGCAGCTGTACGATCTGGTTTAGAAACATACGCGCTCTCCCTTCAGCGGTGATGGTGGTCATCGTTGGAATGAAGTGTGACATTTTTGAAAATCTGTCCACCACGATGAGGATGGCGTCATATCCCTTGGGACTGGCGGGCAGTCCTGTTACGAAGTCCATGCTGATGTCGGCCCATGGTTTCACCAGAATGGGTAGGGGTAAAAGTAATCCGGGTGGTCGCGTGTGATGAGATTTTTGCCTTTGACAGGTGTTGCACGACTTGCAAAAAGGCCACCGCATCGGTCTGTATTTTGTCCTAGTAGTAGTACTTTGCTAGCTTCTTGAGCGTCTTGTCCTCGCCAAAGTATCTACCAAGACCTGTGTTGTATCATTCCTCTAATGATATCCATGGGAGTTCCTCGTTGGTGGAACGATGACCTGGCAAGTGAGTCTCCATCGCCAGTAGGTATTGTAGAACCATGACTTATTCTGTCGTACCCACCGAACTCCTCGTAGCTCTTCGCAAACAGCCTCGCGAGGTAGGGGTATCATTTGTCGAGAAACATGCTGATCTCAGCCATAAAATCTGGTCGCTGACTTAGAGCATCTGCCGGATTCGTTTTCCCAGGCCGGTACTTGATGTCGTAGTCGAAGTTGGACTCAAGCAACTCCATCTATCAAGTTTGTCGACGACTTAGATTGGGCTCAGTCTTGACATATTTTGGTGTGTGATGGTCGGAGCAGACGATGCATCGTTGAAATTCCAAGTGGCATGGCCATATCTTGAACGCGTGAATGACTGTGAGCATCTCTTTCTCCTGCACTGTGTACTTGAGTTCCAGTTGGCGTAGTTTGTGTGACACGTACGCGTCCGGCTGTTTGCCACCACCATTGTCTTGGAGGAGAACGGCTCCGATGGCTTGATCGGACACGTCGGTGGCCATGATATAATCCACCATTGGATTTGCCAATCGTAAGACTGGCGTCGAGGTCAGAGCCTTTGTCGAGGAGTTGAACGCTTCTTGTTTGGTGTCTCCCCAACTCCATTCGGTGGTTTTCTGGGTGAGATCGGAGAGAAGCGCTGACACCTGCGTGTAGTCCTTCATGAATCGGTGGTAGTAGTTACACAAGCCCCAAAACACCTAGACATCTTGGAAAATCGTGGGTGTCGCTGCCTAGTCTTCGTGAGATAGTGGAACTGAGTGCCATAATGAAGCGCCTTCTTGCCTTTTGCATCCTTGCCGCTGGCCTCCTAGATGCACTCACAGGCCCAATGGCCATCCTTGCCACAATTGCGACACGCACCCCTCTTGGTGCCCTTCTTCCCACCTCCATTTCTGCCACCTCCCTTGCCCTCGCTTCCACTACCACACGCTTTGGTGATGAGGACCAATGACGAAGATAAGGTCTCCTAGCAGCTTTGTCGTTGTGCGGTCACAGAGTAGTATACAACAAGGCACAACGACGCGCCATAGGTGAGATTTTCCTCTATCCATCCTCCCAATAAAGTGATTAGAGGGCTCCAAGTGTCAGGTAGGGTCATGAGGAGGGCCATCGTCTGCAGCTACGCATCAATTTTCCATCCCATATCATTGCCTTTTGAGGAGAGCAACTCGACCTGCTCTATGGGTGTGATGACATCATCTCCCTCCTTAATTGTCACCGTTAAGATTCACTTCATTGCAAATATTTTTCACAAGATGCTTGGATGATGCAGAGTTCTTTCCAAGCTTTAGCTACCAATGTGCATCCCTTGAAGTAACCCCACAAGGACTCAGTCATAATAGACACCAAGATTCGCAGCTCCTCCGTGTTCTTCTTTGCAAAGGCCTATTCCTCTGTGTCTGGCATTGTCATCTTTTCAAGGATTTCCATTTCCTTGATGACCTCCAGCAGAGGCGAGTAGAGCGGAGACATGGCCGCAAAGCTGTAGAACCAAAGGCAAACATGATACAAAGACTGTTATGGGGTCATCTGAGGGAATGAATATCCTTGGTAATATATGACACAACAGGACAAAAGCACGATGCAACGGCTTCTTTCCGCTAGCCAGACGCGTGGAGATGTGGTCGTGCTTATTAGGGAGCAGCTCGTCTGTGGGTCATTGGTCGTGACCAAAGAATTGTTATGGAGATGGTTGAGTCAAAGTCTGAACCTTATTGAGAGCTCGGATTCTACAAGCGATTAAGGCAGTGTTGAGTTCAATATTCCAACATAGACGGCCGTCATGATTCCAACAGGCATGCGAGCTTACAGAGCACCACTGAGCAAACCACATACCAAAAGCAAGGAGGAGAACTAGTAACATAAAAAAAAAACGTAAAACAATGATACAGCAATGCCATAGTACAGCGATTCTACGTACTATGGTAAATCCTAGCTGTGAGAAGCTATAAATGCCATAGAAGAAAGGAAAATATGCAGAAATTTCTACATGCATACTAAAAATACAGTTACATTTCTACTTCAAACATATTTCTCCACAACACAATGAGTGAAAGTAAATACAAAGGCAAAGAATACCTTAAAAATGCAGACACTTTTCTAAGTTATCGGGTCAATCTATAGGAAAAATGACATACAAATTGGTTGTGTACTCTACTTTCACATAAAAACTGGGGACGCTCGTCATACACAATATCCTAATGCACTGGATCCTATTGCGACATGAATATGTAACTTGCATATAAGATAAGAGTTCTTTTGGTAGACAACTTGGATTTTTTTGTGCTGTCGGAATGCAGGGACACATGACACAAAGTAGCACATTGAGTATGATTTTGGTGTACTTTTGTATGGTGAATAAATGCACCTGCCATGTACACTAGTCCCACGCACCGATATTCTTCCTAGAGAGATTTGTTTTGTCATATTGGACAAAAGGCAAGATCATCAGGCACGCATGAGGTAGAGTAGCACACAAATTGCCCTCTTAGTGTACTGTCAGGTGGTGTCTGAGCGCACTTGCAACATACTCTAGCCCCATGCGCTGATGTCTTTCCTAAGAAGAGAATTAATTGGCCATGTGGGAAAAAACTACACGCTTCTCACACACAATGGAAGGAGTGTATGGAGGGGTGTGAAGAACTCGCTTCAAAGAGAGCACACTCAAGGCACACACTAGAAAACCAGTGAATAAAATGGCCTTAGGTAACCATACCTTTCTGGCGGATGGCCAGTGAAGTAGTCACCCACTAGAGGATGTATGATCAATTAAGTGGCTTTTTGTTGTTGTTATTAGCATGTGCTTGGAGAGGAAGCTTCTCTGAAATTACGATGTATGGAAAGGTTTTTTGTTCACTGAAAGTTGGGTCTACATTAGCATTCAGCTTTTCAAGTGAAATAAGAGTACTAAATCTCAAGATAGAACAGTAACAAATACAGTAAAAAATGACATTTTAATTCTAGGTCAGTTAAGATTTTTGCATATTTGGTGTCTCAACCAGAGTCCCGGAACAATGTTCCATTGTTTTCAGTTCTCCTCCATCAGGGCAGAGTTGTATTTGTGAAAACTGAGACTGGAGCCCCCCCCCCCCCCCCCACCCCCCTCCCCTTCTCAAAAAAACCCAGAAATGTATTGGGTCATTGTATCGGGATGTGTATGTGGTGGGGATGTCCAAGCATACATTATTGTGCTGTGTTGTACCATCACTTCGATGGTTCTTTGTCACTTCTATCAATTGAATACATTTGTGTATTGTTGTTCATATCCCGCCTATAAACTTCCTTATTCAACCACACAATAAAATTTCTACCTTTTGGAGGGGGGGGATCGTAATTTGCTGGACCTTCCTGTTTTACCACCCCCCTAAAAAAATTGTACTGTTTGGATGTTTGAAGGTGTGAACTTCCCAAGGTATCAGAAACGTGAACACCAGTGAAAATTTTTCACCAGTGAACAATGTGATAAGTGTCTCCAACTATGTTTGGTCCGTAGATGAATCTGAATCAATGGACGAGGCCAATCTGTTTTTTACATTTCGAAAGAAACCTGAGTTGGCACTTCTTGCATGATAGTTGAGAGGTATGATGAATGCAGTTAGTGAAATTTTACCACCTCGACTACCACTTGGACGGATATCTATGTGACTGCGAGTGAACCAGCACCCCCCCCCCCCCAACCCCGTAATTGTACACGGGGAGTGTATTACGTGGTTTATCCAATCAAAAGGGCCAAAATTTCACAAATTTATTTTGAAGAAATGTGATGTGTTGTTTTACAGTGACGTCTCTCAGTCTACTACATCGGTGTATTGGTGCGGATTCTCCCCTGATTCACATCCTAATGCATCCGTACAATACACTTCTAGTAATTAGGGAGGGGGAGGTAGGGGTTGTTCTGCAAGTTTTTGATTGGAGCCTCCCCTCCCCCATCAACCCCCCAAAACAGTGAAAATGTATTGGACAAATGTGTTGGGATGTGAACATCACAAAGTAAGAAAATCTCAAGAAATTTGTCCACCAGTGACCCCACGCCGATGGCGACTACAACAATGCTAAATTATGGGTGCCATTTTGAAACTATAAGATGGAGTGGACATGCTTGAGCATGATTTTCTAACAGTTTGCCTCGGTAAAAATCTCTCTTGGTGAAAAACAGTTGTGTACATAGTTTGAGTCAATGAACATAAAGTTGCACATGAACTTGCGACATTCCTTTCAAATTTTGGGAGAGGGGGGGGGGGGGGGCATCCGTTGAAATCCATTGAACAATCTCCATTCAGCCACTAATCAGAACAAAAAACACATAAGAGTAGTGTATCCGAGCGAAGATGTGTTTGACAAGAGAGAGAAAACACGATGGTGTACATCGCGAAGTCCTCGACAATGACCGGTTCCATCCCTTCTCTCCCAAGAAACATTTCTTAGTGAAGTGAGCTATTGGAAGCCGTTGGATGAAATAGTTCTGTGTTTCTCATCATAGATTAGTCCCTTATGGTTTTGTCCTTTGCTTGTGTGGCAGGAAAACTGTCGGAATATCGACCGTCAGTTTTCCGCTCGGGCAACAGTGGAATTGTCGCTCGAGCTTCAGGCTTCTTCTTGACGCCCTCACATGGACCATTTTGCAGGCCGATGTCTTCAGTAAGAACATTATATCTTCAGGAAAATACGGGCGTTTACTCTGTCAAAATAAGCTGACTAGTTATGTGTTTTTGTCAACAGGTATATCTTATTCGTTTCAGTCATTGAGCTGATGTGCAGGACTCTTTTGTACGTTCCTTGTATGAAACATTTCTTGAAAGGAATGAACTCTGATGACCTTCACTAAATTTTCAGCGCAGATCCTATTTAACTTCATGGAACTTTGGATTTTGGGAGCAGGTTATGCACGTTCTATGAAGGTTCTCTGAATATTCGTTTGGTACACACTTTGCATGTACACAGAAAGAAGAGTGTATAATTGTGGTTGACTGACCAAAAATTCACACGCAACGAGCTTGCATGGTGGTGGGTGGTAGCCTGCTAAGATGGATTCAAGCACTCACCAAAGTTCCATGCCTTTGTCCCAGGTGATCTGCTGGAACATCCGGCAGCATGCAACATAACACCCAAGACCACCTTACCCGTCACCTGCAGTGCAAAACAATACATCACAGAAGCACTTTTATCTGCTAACATTTCTGCACACAAGCCATTAAAAAAATTGCATGGCACAATGAGCCTGTGACCACCATACATTTCCACAGCAAGGATGTGGAAACCACCTCTCCTAGCTGTGTCGAACCTCTGTGGTTGTTGCTGCTTCACCAATGATCATGAGCCACAGAAGAAAGATATCAGCATGATAACTGTGGCGGATCGGCTCGGCAGCAGCACCCTCGCTGTTTTGTAGCTTCATTTCCTGCACGTGATTGGCGCTATTCCAGAGGTCACTGTGCGTTACAAGTTGACCATATGACACCAACTTGTGTATCATAAACTCTTTGTTTGACTTGAATTTCATTGACCCAACACAATTTCTGTTCTTTGCTTTCTTCTTGTTGGATAGTGACCTCTGGAATAGCGTGTTAATGAGCAACAAGAAGAAAACAGTCTAATTTAGAAAATAGCAGTGCAGTTGTCAGCTCTTTCAATACAACAGATAGCCGACAAAGGTGACTTTCACAATGAATAATGTGGAACATGCTCCCATTTACATTCAAATCAGCATATCCTGCCCCCCCCCCCCCCCCCCCCCCCCCCCCCCCCC
>SZWC01001330.1:270708-282562 GCA_023375785.1 Penium margaritaceum
CCCCCCCCCCCCCCCCCCCCATTCCCCCCACCCCGCCCGGTTTCTGAGGTCTTGTAAAGGTGCCCTCCCTCTCGTCACTTCCAAAAACTCCGCAGCCATCTTCGGTGGTTCTAACAAAGCCGCACTGGCCGCTTTTGATGCGGATATCATTGAATCTATATCAAGTATATGACCAGGGTGCTCTCCTTAGTTACGACACTTGCCTGAAGTTTTTTCTGTCAAAGGCAGATTATTCTGCACAGTATCCTGTTTTTTGACCTGAATGCAACGTGCTTGCAGTACAATCCTGTCTTCTACCAACAAACTGAAGAGTGTGGAATAGTTCGGATGGGTGGGGGTGGAAGTTGCGTCTCAAGGGGACATATTTCACTAGATTTAATGAAAAATCCTTGACTTTGTCTTTGCTAGATGCATTAAACCAACAGGATATTGGTTGTCTAAGACTGGTTGTTGGTATGCACTACAGGAATTGCCTTCATGCTCGTAGTTTGCAGAGTTGTTCCTTGCAAGCAATGGAGCAAAAACCCTCCCCACCACACTCGTATAAATGTTCTACAAACAGGCATGATGCTCGGACTTGAGATCCAGTGTTATTGACTTTCGCATGCATTAAAAACATGTATATGGATATTCAGAAAAGATAACGCAGAGGAAAACATATTCCGTGATGTTGATGGGGAGATTTTGTTCTATTAAACAATGCCAATGTACAATAAATGTAATGAAAATTGTATAATGCAATTTACATCTTTCATGTCATAATCAAATGCAATCTGGTGGACAGAAATATTCACATGAAACTCTTGAAACCCGCCTCTCCCCTCCGTTCGTCTGTCCCTTGCAGGTTCCGTCGCGGCCGCCACCACCATGTCCGGCGTGCTCTCCCATCCGCCCCCGCCCATTCTCCTTTCCGTCTCTTTCCTCTGCCCCTCCCTCCTTTTTCCCTGTCCTGTTGGTGCCTCTGTTGCTGTGTGCCTCTGGGTAATGGGGTGCAAGCCCTTGAGTTTCTCCTCTTGTACCTCCCCGGCCCTTGCTGGGCGCTTCAGGACTGCCACTCATAGCCGTGTGGCGCTTCTGGCCGGGTGCTACTGGTGGGGTGCTCCTGGAGGGGTGCTTCTGGACGGGTGCTACTGGTGGGGTGCTTCTGGAGGGGTGCTTCTGGACAGGCGCTACTGGTGGGCTGCTCCTGGAGGGGTGCTACTGGCAGGGTGCTTGTGGACGGGTGTTACTAGTGGGGTGCTCCTGGAGGAGCTCCTTTGACTGAGTGCTTCCGGACGGGCGCCTCTGGCCGAGTGTTACGGTCGCGTTCCTCCATCAGGCTCCTTCGGTCGTGTGCTTCTGGGAGGGTCCCCTGGCGCAATACGTCAGCCGGCACCCTGTGTCGCCCTCTGCCTGACGACTTGCTCCGCCTCGCGCTGTTCTGTTGGGGCTTGTGGTGTGGTGTTCAAGCTTTTTGCTTGGGGCATGCATCCTTGCTTGCGCTATCGTATTCAAGTAGCAAACAATTTTGTGGCTACTTGTGTTATCTAGCCTAGATTAGTCTTACTCCCTGACTGTCATTCGTGTGTGCTTCCTGTCATGGAAAGCACACACTGATGTCTCGGTACTGCACTCGTACATATATGGGTGCTCTCAGTGCAGTTCAGGGTGCTCTAGAGTTTTCTCGGTGGACAAGCCATTTTGGCCAATTTCCTTGTTTTGCTTGCTATTCGTGTCTGGATGATGCAAACCCACTTGCACCCGTTGCGTAGAGCTCATCGTTCTGCACGTTCTGGTGCAGAAAGCGAGTGATTCTGACGCATGAGCAGTGAGTTACGACTAAAACCGTGGTTGTAGGCCAGTTTGAGCAGATACGAAAATACCGCCGCCCCTAGCGACTGTAGGCGGCCAGCAACTATTTAGGCTGATTGTTGCTCAGTTGTCATTCTCTCTGCATGTGTTTATTAATGGAAGCACATTTGAGACTGTGTCGTGTCGTCTAGCCAAATCCTTGCCGTTTCGCGTCCGACCTGTGTTGACGCCGCGAGCTGACTAAGCGCTGACGCCCAGTCAGTGGCAAGCGTGCTAGGAAGCTTCTTAGAATCTTCTCTTGGTATCAGAGCCGCGAGACAATTTTTGCCGAGCTACGCAGCAAAGCAGCGTCAGTGAGCGTCACAAATGCAGCCGAGTCACTGGGACCCGTCGACGTCACCCGACTACGGCTGACGTCACCCGCCTTCAGCATGTGAGAGTGCAGCAGCAGCAGCCGCTAGCGACCAGCGAGCGGCGAGTAGTGAGTCACGGTAACAACAGCCACTGTAGCAGCAGCATCATCAGAAGCTGCTGGTAGCAGCAGCAACAGAAGCAGCCGCAACAGCAAAAGCAGCGAAGGTGGTTTGAGGCCACAGCCGTCGACTGACGATGGCTCCCGGTGCAGAATTAGCACAAAAGGCGACTTGAGGTCGCACACTTGAGTCGCACAGTAGCGCACCACTAAAGCGGTGGTGACCGTCCTCACTAAGGCATCACAGCATGTCTGAGAGATTGTGCTTCGATCGCTCACCTCCCCCTGTGGCTTTGCCCTAGCGGGAGCAAGGGTCGTGTGCACTCACCCACGCTGAGCTCCGGAGATGAGCAGACTGGCATGGCAGGGAGCGCATCCGGCGAGGTGGCTGGCACCGGCTCTGCATACGTCACAGGCGCCGCGTCCACAGTGGTCGTTACAGCCGTGGCATACGCCTCAGGCGTCCAACGGCTTTGCTTGCAACTACTTTGGGGATCGGCACCATGGATGGCGCCAGTGTCGCCAGCATCCTACGTGGTGGCGACCGCCTTGGATACGGTCCCACCCTTTGTCTTCACCGTTGGACTCAGAGATGTTGTCATCCAATACCGTGGCACCCCTCAGTGGAGCTATGGCGGTGTTGTACGCTAAGTTCCAGGGTCTAAAGTGCATGGTGCAACAGCTCACAGACCATGTACTCTCTGAGCGGGCCATTGCCACCATGCCACTGCAGACACCCGTGTCTCCTTCCTCGCCATCCTCACCTCCTACAGTGACATCACCTGCCGGTCCCTCGCCACCCGATCTGAGCTCCACATCCGATGCCCTCCGCTCTGTCCTGGAGTCAGTCGGTGTCATCTTGACCACCGACCCCGTCGCTATCTTAGCCGTCACTTCTGTCGGCACTCCTTGTGGACGTACTCATCAAGCGAGATAGCAGATGGCTCGCTAGGCTAGCCGTGCCCAGCAAGCAGTAGCAATGCCGAAAGCAGCATCACTAGCAGTGACGGACACTGCCGAGGAGCCGCTTCCATCGTCTCCGGTTGCAGGATTGGTGTGTCACCCCCTTCCACCTTCTAGCAGTGTGTCGGTCATGGGGGGGATGGAGTGTCCGCCGACGACTACCTTGGAGCCAAGGACTGAGACAGTAGACGGAGACTTACAACACACTTTGTTAGTGTATCATCTCGCTATGGTGGAGGACTGTTCGTCCGAGGAGGAGTGGTCTGACGCTAAGTCAGCTTCAGAGATTGAGTTGGGGATTGTAGCGGATGTGGCAGAGGGAGTAGGAGAGGCAGCAGAAGCTGTTGATAGCCTGGCGATAGCAGCTACTATGGCGGTGGCAGGAGTTGTAGCAGAGCCGTCTCCCTTGTCCTCGGTCGCGGGGTTGGTGTGCCAATCCATCCTGGTTTTTCTCAGTCCGTCGGCCGGTGGGGGGGTGGAGTGCTCACCGAAGACCACAGGACAGCACATGATTGATGCACGGGATAGTGCTCGACGGCAGGAGCATGTGGCTGACCGCTAGGAGGGGACAGATGCCCCTTGCGTGGACGACGAGTCGTACATGGGGGATTGGTCAGACACGGAGTCGGTGACAGACATAGAGGCCCAGTGTGCTACCGTTCTTACAGTAGCTGCGACACGACCACGAGGTAGAACTCGGTGAAAGCAGACGTCCGCGTGTGCAACATAGAGGATGCAGAGCGAGATGCGGACCTCTGACTCCTCGTTGCCCTCACCGGTGTCGCTGACACCATGGCATTTCCAGCCGAGGACGTAGCTAATCTCGTCCGAGTTATAGTTCCTTTACCCAAGTGCCTACACTCCACGGTCGACGAGCAGGAGGCAGTGGTGGCTCGAGTGGAGGCACACGTGCAGATTCTCATGGTTGAGCTCCAGGAGGCCAGCAGCCGCTGTTATACCGTGGATGTTCCAGCATGACGGGCTATCGAGGAGTGTGTGGAGGATGTACACAGGCATCTCGAGGCACCTGAGTGGTCTCTACAGGATGCTCGTCTGGGATAGGTGGACCTCCAACAGCAGGTGGATGATGGGCTGCACACTAGGGGTCACGAGGAGCACCACGGCATTGACCGCACCTTCGATGACCACGATGTCACCGCAGATGCAGTTGTACCTACACATGCCTCCGTCTGGCTAGCAGCTGACGGCCAAGAGACAGGTGTGTCACGAGCAGCAGGTACCTTCAAAGCAGCCGTTCCTACTGCCGCAGATGACTTACGTGGCGACTCATTGTCTTGCGCTCTTGCCCTACCAGCACTTCGTGGCCCGGTGGCACTTGATTCGAAGACTAACGTAGAGGACGTCGACTTGTGCGACGAGCAGGCGCAACTCCACTCTTTGCTACAGGGTGAGACCACGAGGCTATAGGAGGATCTGACTCGTGCCGACACGCATACGATCGAGGTCCACCGCCAGGTTCGTTCCACGATTGACCACCTACATGCCGCAGATGTAGCCAACCGGTTGGCTGTCGCGTCAGAGCTCGTCAAGCTCTGTACGTGCCTCGACGCTGCGGAGGCCGCGAGGCAATATGCAGCTCAGCTGTTGGAGGCCATACAGCAGGCGATTGTCTTGGAGGAGGCCCTCACCGATGCACCAGTTACATCAGCAGATGACGACAAAAGTGACGATGATAACGACGACGACGCCAGCGACAGTGGCGCTTCGGGATGAGGCTCTATGCGAGTACATCTCACTAGCATCGTCGTCACCCCTGTTATTGCAGTGTAGGGGTATGTGACCATGGGGGAGCCATGCTCTCTCCTCAGGGGTTGTGTTGGGAGCTGCCATCAGCTTCAGCTGTCTGCCTCTACAGCCCAGGGGGGGTGTTGGTGTGTGGGCTTTGCCCTGACACTCTTTTGAGGACAGCAATGTTACTTGGGGTGTGACACGATGCTGGTCGAGACCTGCGCACCTGGTGAGTGCTACCGATGTGACGTGGAGACCAATTGCCTCCATGTGTGGTTGAGACCCGGACACCCGGAGACATTTTCCGGGGTCACGAGGAGACCTTGTTTCTCAGGACCTCTTGCATGATGTTTGACACGTAGGTGTGTGATTGAATTCTTGCATGGTTGAGACCTGGGCACTTGGTGGGATGCACCATTGTCACGAGGAGACCCTATGTTGTAGTATGCTTGATCGGTGCTCGCCATGAGTGGTTTCCCGAGCCATCCTGTTCTACCTTTGCTCAGTCATTGTGGTGTTGACGGATGTGTCACCCTGGGGGAGTGTTGGTGTGTGGCTTCCACCCGTCACGAGCCATGGTCGTGGCAGCTACAGGTGCACCCGGAGCTGATGGTGAGCGGAGACCGCATTGGAGATCGTGATGACCTGACATGACTCCAGATCGTACAAGGACTTATCCAGCAGCTACAACATGACAGGTGTGACGCAGATGATGCGTCTCTACAGCCTGACTGGCTGGTCTGCCGTTGCTAGAGTTATCTCGGGGGTCGAGACCCACGCACCCGGTAGCCTGTACCGGTGCGATGAGGAGACCTGCAAATTTGTGTGTGCTTCCTATCATGGAAAGCACACACTGTCGTCTCGGTACTGCACTCGTACATATATGGGTGCTCTCAGTGCAGTTCAGGGTGTTGTAGAGTTTTCTCGGTGGACAGGCCATTTTGGCTGATTTCCTTGTTTTGCTTGCTATTCGTGTCTGGATGATGCAAACCCACCTCGCATGTGTCCGTTGCGTAGAGCTCATCGTTCTGCACGTTCTGGTGTAGACAGCGGGTGATTCTGACACCCGAGCAGTGAGTTACGGCTAAAACTCTGGTTTTAGGCCAGTTTGAGCAGGTACAAAAATACCGCCGCCCCTAGCGACAGTAGGCGGCCAGCAACTATTTAGGCTGCTTGTTGCTCAGTTTTCATTCTCTCTGCATGTGTTTATTAATGGAAGCACATTTGACACTGTGTCGTCTCGCCTAGCCAAATCCTCGTCGTTTAGCGTCTGACCTGTGTTGACGCCGCGAGCTGACTGAGCGCTAACGCCCAGTCAGTGGCAAGCGTGCTAGGTACAACTGAACCATTATGTGTGTCAAACTACATTCACTCTCCCATGATTCGAGAGCGAATGTAGTTTGACACAAAGCCCCCTCTACAACCATAGCCGGGACAACCACAAAGGATCATAAGGCAGGTTACCATCGTACTAGTGGACAACATAGGGTGCATCAAGAGCCAGCANTTTATTAATGGAAGCACATTTGACACTGTGTCGTCTCGCCTAGCCAAATCCTCGTCGTTTAGCGTCTGACCTGTGTTGACGCCGCGAGCTGACTGAGCGCTAACGCCCAGTCAGTGGCAAGCGTGCTAGGTACAACTGAACCATTATGTGTGTCAAACTACATTCACTCTCCCATGATTCGAGAGCGAATGTAGTTTGAAATGTACAAACTTTAGTTTGTACATTTCAAACTCCTAGAATGAGAGAATGTAGTTTGACACAAAGCCCCCTCTACAACCATAGCCGGGACAACCACAAAGGATCATAAGGCAGGTTACCATCGTACTAGTGGACAACATAGGGTGCATCAAGAGCCAGCACCTTACAATGTGTAAACCTAAAAACAATATTCTTTATCTGAAGAAAACATGTATTGATGCATTAATCTTGTAGTAGGAGGTTGCGATCTGGTGTCACATTTCCAATAATAGATAAGGCACAACCTACGAAGATGTCAATGGCTTGGATTGTGGCATGCTGAAGCTAACTGCAATGTGGAATGGACAATGATTTGTGGATTTCATATCTTAAATCTTGACAATGAGAGCCCTTTAAAGAGCAACTTCTTTCCATAAACTTGGGGAGGAAGCTCCAGAAGACAATAACAGTAGAAGTAGACTTTTGGATAGCAAAACAAAAGCATACGTAGGAGAAGCATGCAACAAAGAAATGATGTAGCAGCTGGGGACACCCAAGTTTTAGCACATGCATTTGTACAACATGCACATTGCATAGGCTCATGCTAGATGACACCTCCCTACACAATGCTGGAAAGTAACACTAGCTAGTTGATAGGATCTTCAATGTTGCAAGACCTTGTGATGATGTCATCTATGACAACAACAGCGGGAACGACAACGGCACCGACGATGATGCTGATTTGATGAATCAGAGAAGTACACTAGCAATGAGAAATGCTGAAAATTTAATAATGATAATGGTGGTACTGGTGATGATGGTGGTGGTGGTGGTGGTGGTGGTGGTGGTGGTGGTGGTGGTGGTGGTGGTGGTGGTGGTGGTGGTGTTGCGGCTGCTGCTGCTGCTGATGATGATGATGATAATGATGATGTTGATGATGATGATGATGATGATGATGATGATGATGATGATGATGATGATGATGATGATGATGATGATGATGATGATGATTTGAGAAGTGCAAGTAGAAATCATAACAGTGTCGGTGGTGCTCAAGCTGTTGCTGGCGGAGGTATTGTGGTTGGGTGGTTGTGGTGGTGGTGGCAGCGGCTATGGCTTGTGGCAGTGGCAGAAGCGGTAATGGCGGTTGTGGCGGTGGTGGTGGCAGTGGGGATGGCTGCTGCTGTGGCTGCTGTGGCGGTGAGGGTGGTGGCGGTGGTGGTGGTGGTGGTGGTGGTGGTGGTGGTGGTGGTGGTGGTGGTGGTGGTGGTGGTTGTGGTAGTGGTGGTCGTGAAGGTGGTGGTCGTGGTGCTGCTGCCGCTGCTGCTGCTTTTGCTTCTGCTTCTGCTGCTGCTGCCGCTGATGCTGGTGACAATGGTCGTGGTGATAGTGGCGGTGGAGGTGGTGGTGGTGGTTACGGTGTTGGTTGCGTTAGTGGTGGTGGTGGCGGCAGAAAGCTGCTGCAGATGCATCTTCAGGCATTTGTAATGGCAGCGGTGGAACGATCACGATGGCCGTGGCGATGACTCAGAGTGACGAGGGGCAGGGGATGGCATATGAGGTTGTTTGCATCAGAATTGGACTGCAACAAACTAGGGCTGGGAACCTGAGCTTGTTCTTCGAAGTGACACCCTCTCCCTAACGGAGCTTTCTCCAAAAACCTGTGACGAGCTTTGAGAAGAAGTCACACCACTGCTTGAGGGACCGAACTCCTCCTTCTCCTTGTCCTTCCCCTCCTCCTCCTCGATAGGCACTGAAGTGCTCACATCCACCGTCTCAATCTGTCCAGCATACTTCTCTTTAATCGCAAGTGCGCGCGCGCCATCACCTCCTTCATAGCAGGATGGAACTGGGCAGGACAGCGAGTGCAGTCCATTGCAAGCAGAGTGAACTCCAAGACTGCATCCGGCGGTGCGACCAACACTTTGTCCTGGAGCTCTTCCACATTACCGTGCTCAAAAAATGGCTTTGCCCACTTGAGCACGTGCTTCTTTCCCCCTCCTTTTGTTGCCTCTCTCCTCGTGATCACCTCCAGAATGACAATCCCAAGACTGTACACATCAGACCGCACCGAGGCGGTGCTGCTGCGGTTGTAGTCTGGGTCGACGTAGCCGGGGGTGCCAGCGATGCGAGTTGCATCGCTGTCATTGTGGAGTTTCTTGAGAAGTCCAAAGTCAGCAACTTTGGGCTGAAGATTGTCACCAATCAGAATGTTTGCAGGTTTGATGTCACGTCGAATGCGTGCAGATAGGCCAGCCCGTCAGCCACGCCAGCCACAAGGTCAAGACGCTGAGAAAGAGTGAGCGGAGTCTGAGCACCCTTCTTCCCATGGAGCCATTCCTTGAGGTCACCGCCTGCCACAAACTCGTAGACGAGAATCTGCTGCTGGTGGCCGGTGCTGTCGTTGAAGTCGTGGCAAAAGCCAAGGAGACGCATGAGGTTCGGGTGGTTAAGGCTCGCCATGGCACGCACCTCAGTCTCAAAATCGTTGCTCATCAGCTTCGCACGCTTCACGGCCCACACCTCGCCCTTGGGAGACACTCCTTGGAAGACAGACCCAAACCCACCCTCCCCCAATAGGTTCTCCTCGCTCCACCCATTTGTGGCCTTCTCAATCTCCGCCAAGCTAAATTGCTGGCACACGTCCAAATCTGACCACCTCCGCATCCTCTTTGGCCTAAGCAGAAGGAAGAGGAGGAGGAGGAGGACAAGCAAGAGTGTGAACACAGCAGCTGCAGTTGCCCCCACGATGACAGCTGTGGTTGTTGCACTGCTGCTGGTGGGCGGGGCACTCACAGTGATGTTCTGTGCTTTTGGGATGGCGATCACACATGTCACAGTCCCATTGGGCGCCCGCTGCACCTCATAAAACTCCTCGCACTTGCATGTGAAGTTCTTCATCAGAGCTGCCCGCAGCCATGCACAAAGCACCTCTGGTTTGGTGGTGCGGTTCTCTCGCAGCTTGCGATCGACGTCGGCGGTACTCATCCTTTCGGCAGTACAGGTGCCCCTCCCTCCGCACTGGCTGCTCCCCACCGTGCCACAGAACATGCCACACTGTACAGCGCTCCGCTGCCTCTCCGCGTCCTTGCACTCGATACCTGCTGCTGAGTACCGAGTCTCGTTGCTCTTCGCCAGGCAGTTCCCTGTGACGGACGACGTGACCGGAGGCAGAACTTTCTGCTCCCACTCGAAGATGCTGGCACTGTCCGAGGACAGCCGTTTAGCGTCAGGAAAATGGAAGGAGCACAGAGGGTCGCCTCCTGCCGTGATGTTTGCATTTCCGTAGAGGAAGAAGTTTGCCAGCCCAAGTGGAGGTATAGTTAATCGTGCCCGTTTTATACACGACACATTCCGTGTATTAGGTACGTAGAACTAAGTTATTTCCAGGAAATTGTCTTAGGAGATATTCATCTTCTGTTCACATGGAAAACTACGTACACGATACATGTGCCTTGGGAATCGGATGAAATAATTTAACATAAGAAAAAAAAGTAAGACATTCTGGGTGAAACGTTCAATAGACGTATATTTGTCTTGAATCATTATGAATGGATAGTTTTGTTAAGCTGATGCTTACACTCTGATTTTGGGGCGTCGATCGGCAAATAACCTTGTTGTCGAGAGTAGTTACGCAATTACTCGGTTCTGTTTTCTACACGACAAACTGCGAACCTCTGCCCCCCCCCCAGCCATCGAGTGTATTGGAGCAGAGTGGCTAGTGCGTGTATTGTACAGTAACTATTTATGTACATCAGTGTATCGTGTACACTAGTGTATTTTCTATGTGTCCATGAGATAAAGTATCAAAATACGATTTAGCATTTTGGGGAGGGGGGGGCATGGGTTTCGGATTTCTCTCCCCCCCCCCCAAAGGGGTAGAGTGTATTAGCGAAGTGTAGCTGGGAAGTGTATGTTTAGTGGTGGAAAGAAAATGGAATACACAAATGTATCTCTGCTTTCCGTCTGCCAATCTATGAAGATCGAAGATCGAATATCGAGGATCTCGATTGTCCACCAGTAGGCAACGAGTGACGATCGACGATTTACGATCGACGATCACACCGATGATCCTCGACAGATCGACGAAGTCGAAAGGTGAGGAGATCAGTCTATGAAACGGAGACCACGTAGTCGGAATCCCCCCACCCTCAAACTATGGAGTTGTTTATTTGATTGTGTGACTGGTGCGTGTATTGTACCGAAACTAAATCTGTACACTAGTGTAACATGTACAATAATGTACATGTACGGACATTTTAACGTGTCCATGGGATACACGGTCCATGTATACCATCCCAATACACTTTAGCACTTTGGGGGGGGGGGAGCATGGGTACCGGATCCCCCCCCCGAAATGGTAGAGTGTATTAGGAGAGTGTAGCTGGGAAGTGTATTAATTTTACGTGATGGGAAGAAAAAATAATACACAAATGTATCTCTGCTGGTCGACCGCCGATCTATTACAATCGACGAGCTTAGATCAGGGAGCTCGATCGTCGGGCAACAGGAGACGGTTGATGATGGATGGAGGGGCAGCATGGGTTCCGGATGTCTCCCCCCCCCCCAAAGGGGTAGAGTGTATTGGAAAAGTGTAGCTGGGAAGTGTATTGTTTTTGAGTGGTTAAAAAAAAAAGGAATACACAAATGTATCTCCGCTTTTCGACTGCTGATCTATGAAGATCGACGATTGAGGTTCGAGGACTAGGATCATCCACCAGTAGGCGACGATTGAAGATCAATGATTGGCGATCGACAATGAAAAATCGATGATCCTCGACCGATTGGCGAAGTTGAAAGGTGAGGAGATCAGTCGACAGAACGGACACCACGTAGTCGGGCTCCCCCCCTCAAACTGTGGACTGTTTTCGATTGTGTTACTGGTGCGTGTAATGTACCGAAACTAAATCTGTACACTAGTGTATTATGTACAATAGTGTATATGTACGTATAATTTCACGTGTCCATGGGATACACGGTCCATATACACTATCCCAATACACTTTAGCATTTTGGGGAGGGGGCAACATGGGTACCGGATCCCCCCCCGAAATGGTAGAGTGTATTAGGAGAGTGTAGCTGGGAAGTGTATTAATTTTACGTGATGGGAAGAAAAAATAATACACAAATGTATCTCTGCTGGTCGACCGCCGATCTATTACAATCGACGAGCTTAGATCAGGGAGCTCGATCGT